>JBBPBX010021326.1:8358-24705 GCA_038048925.1 Garcialebias charrua
TAATGCACTTTATATTTTATTCATTACGTGATTTAGAACTTAACATTTTTATTATTGATTATTGATTAGCTGCTCTCTCCATCCTTCAGTTGAAACATGGCCATGGAGCAGATGCTGAGGACCTTCTCCTTGTGCCTGCTGGTGCTCCTCCTGCAGCGGGTCTCCTCTGTGGGTCAGAGGAGCGGCTCGGTGGTGGCCCCCCGGGGCAGGTTCTCCACCACTGACCACATGCAGTGCACGTGGACAGCCAACGACACGGGGGACTCGGTGACCCTGCGGGTCAGATGCCAGAACCCGCAGGCTCGCACGCTGCGGTGCTCGTACCGCGGTGCGCCTCGGAGCTGCGCGGCTTTCCGCTCCGAGCCGCGGCGCTTCTGGAAGCAGGTGAGCCGCGCGCTCACCAAGCTCCGCGCGCGGCTGTGCCACGAGGGCGCGACGGTCAGGGCTGGCGTGTGCCGGCGCGCGCCCGGAGACGCGCACTTCGAGCTGGACGCCAACTCCGTGTTCTCCGCTCGGACACCCGCCCCGGAGGCTCCGCCCCCCAGCCCCACGTCCACGTCGTGCACGGGGCGCGCGGACCACCGGAGCACCGCGGAGGAGTACTGCAGCGCGTGGGCCTCCGTGTGCTCCTTCCTCCTGTCCATGCTGCAGAGTGAAGCCTCGGATATAGTTGACGCGTCGCATAGGGCGCGCGGCCAAAGTGACGCAAACGCGACGTCCCCGCCCCCGCGCTTTGGCCAGCGCGTTGGTTTCGCGCGTGGTCGTGCACCTCCCAAATTTTGAAGCTCCGCAAGCCTAGCGCGCGCGCCGAATTGATTGACAGGTCGGGTAGGGACCTCCCCGACAGCCTTCACGCCAGAATCTGCAACTGTCTGCGCCGCTGTGGTCGTGGAAACGGCGTCGCGACGCATGGAGGAATGTTTTTTATGTGATTCAAATGTTTTAAATTCCCCGAGCGAGCGGAAAGCCATTTGTTTTTGTTGTGTGATTTCAAACAGTTCTTCTTCTACGGTAGATTTCTTCTTCTACACCCTTTCTTGCAACATATGCACAGGTTTTAGAGGGTACTGCCACCTGCTGGTCAGTAAAAGAACAGCACTTTGCCATGCGCTGCCGTGCCACACTATAAACGCATGCACAGTGCGCGCGCAGCACGCGCGCTCCAGCTTGCGGACCAAAGCGCGACTATATCCGAGGCTTGACGCGTGCTAACAGGAGCTTTTTACATCCTCAGGTGTCTTATTATTTTTATTATTTTTATTGTTATTATTATTATTTTTATTGTTATTATTATTATTTTCATTGTTATTATTATTATTGTTGTTGTTTTTTATTTTATTTTTTATTATTACAATTGTTTTTATTATTATTATTATTATTATTTTTTATTATTATCATTGTTTTTTTATTATTATTATTATTATTATTATTATTGTTTTTTATTTATTTTATTATTTATTATTATTATTATTATTATTATTATTATTATTATTATTATTGGTTTTATTATGATTATTATTATTATTATGGATTTAGAAAAAGCATATGACAGGGTGCCAAGAGAGGAGGTGTGGTATTGCATGAGGAAATCTGGAGTGGCAGAAAAGTATGTTAGACTGGTACAGGACATGTATGAAGACAGCAGGACAGTGGTGAGATGTGCTGTAGGAGTGACAGATAGCTTCAAGGTGGAGGTGGGATTGCATCAAGGATCGGCTCTGAGCCCCTTCTTGTTTGCTCTGGTGATGGACCGACTAACAGATGAGGTCAGGCAGGAATCCCCATGGACTATGATGTTTGCAGATGACATTGTGATCTGTGGTGAGAACAGGGAACAGGTGGAAGAGAACTTGGAGAGGTGGAGGTATTCACTTGAAAGAAGAGGAATGAAAGTCAGCCGTAGTAAGACAGAGTACATGTGTGTGAATGAGAGGGAGGCCAGTGGAACAGTGAGGCTACAAGGAGCAGAGGTCACAAAGGTGCAGGACTTCAAGTACTTGGGGTCCACTGTCCAGGAAAATGGGGAATGTGGTAAAGAGGTGAAGAAGAGAGTCCAGGCAGGATGGAGCGGATGGAGAAAAGTTTCAGGAGTGATTTGTGACAAAAAGGTGTCAGCAAAGGTCAAAGGAAAAGTTTACAAGACAGTGGTGAGACCAGCTATGTTGTATGGTCTGGAGACAGAGACATTGACAAAAAGACAGGAGAAAGAACTGGAAGTGTCAGAAATGAAGATGCTGAGGTTCTCCTTAGGAGTGACAAGGATGGATAAGATCAGGAATGAGATAATCAGAGGTACAGCACATGTTGAACAACTGGGAGATAAAGTTAGGGAGGCCAGACTGAGATGGTTTGGACATGTCCAGAGGAGGGACAGTGGGTATATCAGAGTCAGAGAATCTTTATTGTCATTTGCACCGCATGTGGTACATGTGATGAAACGAGATTATGTACACAGGGTCCCAGTTACATTCAACAACAAAATGTAAGAGAAAAACAGTATACAGTACACGTATTGGTAGAAGGATGTTAGAAATGCAGCTGCCAGGAGAGCTCCTTCCTCCTGTCCATGCTGCAGAGTGACGCATGCTAACAAGGACAGGAGCTTTTTACATCCTCAGGTGTCTTATTATTATTATTATTGTTATTGTTATTATATTTTATTATTATTATTATATTTTATTATTATTATATATTATTATTGTTGTTATTATTGTTATTGTTATTATTATTATTATTATTATTATTATTATTATTATTATTGTTGTTGTTGTTGTTGTTGTTGTGGTTGTTATTATTGTTATTATTTTATTATTATTATTTTTATTATTTTTGTTATTATATTATTATTATTATTATTTATTTTATTTTTATATTATTATAAAAATTTTCTCATTATTGTTGTTATTATTATTATTGAAGCAGTTTTAGGAAGTTACTTTAACACTGTTTTACACAAATAAATCACTGCAGTATCAGCTGTTTCTGTTTACAGGAATGTTCCAATATTTTCAGATTTGATTAACACATTGCTGCATCAGAATATTTAATGTGTTGAATATTGTTAATATCCTTTTTACAAACCTGCTTCTTCAGCTTGTGCAAGTTTGTGCTGTGTGTTTATGAAAGTACTGTACTGCACTGTAATGTTTCAGTTCTTAAATCTTTTATTACGAGTATGTGTATCTGAATGTTTCTTGTGTAGTGTTTTTTTTTCTACCTATGGATGTTAGTCAACCACTAAAATAACCTCTGTATTTATGCACCTAAAATAAATGTTTTTTTGTTTATTGCTTGTTGTAAAATGAAACAATCCCTCGTTTTTCGCGGGTGTTCAGTTCCAAGGGCTCCCCCGCGATAAGTGAAAAACTGCAAAGGCATTTATTTTAGTATTTATACTGTACATGTATATATTTCAAGCCTTTAGAAACCCTTCCCACACTATTGCAATGTTCTAAACTCTTCAACCTATATGTCATTTGAACAACATGTACAACTAGATACATTTTACCGGCTCTGCAGAACAGCAACAGCTCTCAGTTCCGGTCGACTCGGTTCGTCTCTGCAGACCTAACCAGTCCTCTAAACTCTTAAACCAACCATTTTAACAACATTGATTTATGTAGCTATAAAGTTTAATTACAAGTGCATCCCCGGAGCTCTCGGGTTCACTGCGTCTGCAGGTCCAGTCTGCAGGTCCAGTTCTGGTGCAGTTGCAGCTCTTGAGCGCCGAAGCACATTTGTGGGGAGGGCAGACCTTCTGTTGGCTGGTGTGGGACTGTAGGTCAGGACTATTCAACTAAATTACTCAGGGGTCACAGTTACTGAAAGACAAAATCTCAGGACACCAGCAGTCATTGTCATTAATTTATGGTTTAAAATCTAGTTTTATTGAGAAATGAACCCACTGGTGGGCCGACCTGAGCTCACCTGTGGGCCTGACTTGGCCCATGGGCCACCACTTGAATAGCCCTGGTATATGTGGTTGATTTGAGTCAAAGTCTGGATGAAAAAGTCCAGATGAGCTATAAAAACAGCTCCGGACCTTTAGTGCACATCTGCACTTAGAAGTCCACGTGGGCCAGCTACCATCTCTCAAGATTCACTGATGGGTCTGGTTCTGATCCAGTTCTGGCCCAGTTCAGTGGGTTCAGTGCGGCTCCTCTACATCTGCTGGGCGCCGATCATCAGAACTTTACCTCTTTTTTTTCCCAGCAGAAGGAAACGGGGCTTCTCTGCGGGGCCCTGTTGCCTTCTGGGAAATGCAGTCGTTATGAGCTGGAATACAGTGGACGCTCACAGAGAAAACTACAAAATGGCAGCACCTGTCCAAAGTATTTTATTTTTGTCATTAACTTTTTTCACAACCACATGAGCACAGTGATACAGTTCACAATTCGGAGTCTTGTTTCATTTATTTTTCCGATACATGGACAGTACGTCCACACAGCGCGATACAGCGAGTCCACGACAGTCGAACCACAAAGTAGCAAGAGACTTCCAGGGGCGGCTGTGGCTGAGTGGTTAGAGCACCAATGCAAGAGTTGTGGGTTCGATTCCACATGCTGAAGTGTCCCTGAGCAAGACACCAAACCCCTCATTGCATGAATGTGATGAAGCACTGATTATTAGTAGAGTGCTGTATGAATGGGTAAATGAGGACACAGACTGTAGTGTGAAGAGCTTTGAGTGTCTTGATCAGACAGAAAGGCTCTACAGTACATACCATTTACCATACCATACCATTTTATTTATAAAGCACTTTAAACAGGAACAAGTCCATAAGTCCAGACCAGTTACTGCAGTGTGTATTTTACTGGGAGGTTTGTCCCTCATGGTTTTATTTCATGAATGGCTGCTCAGATTTTTGTCAGTGACAGATTTTCAGTTTTAGATTCAGCTGTTCTTAAACACACATGGATCTTTAGCTTCATGCAGAGTCCAAACTAACACGTTATGACATGTTTTCTTTATCCTTGAAATAACTGACGATTGTTAAAGCATCAGACCGTAACAACCACATAGCCAGTTGTGTTCAAAGTCAGCCCTGCCACTGGCCTCATCAGACTGATGTGATGTGAACGACTTTCAACTTCTGCATCATTGACCGTTTATCTCCACATCTGTAAGAGAGACTTTTCTAAGGTTGATCAGATGTAACTGTCTTTTTAAACTGGACTCGCTCCTAAAGTTGACCAGCTTCATTAAAATCTAGTGCTTCATGACAGCTGAACCATTAGACTCAGTTCAAAACAAAATGATAAAACCTAATCCAAACCTGTGCAGATTGAGTTTTTTTTTAACCATCACATTCCAGAGAATACCCGACAGGCTCTCACATCTTTTCCCATCATTAATAAATGCTTTTTGACACAAAACTGTCGACTTGAATCACACGCTGTAGGGTTTCCTGTAAAGCCTCAAAAGATGATGTCAAGACAAAAGCTCACAATCCTCCAGAATGTTTTTGAGTAAAGAGCCTGAAGAAAACTCTTTGTCAATAATCATGAAGTCATCCAAATTGTGAGGCTGCGTGTTTGATCTTGTGCCTAAAGGCCTGTGAACGCATCAGTCTTTAAGATGATCCCTTTGAGGTTTGACGTGGTTTCCTCTCATAAAGCTCTCGTCTCATCCTCAGGGTTCATTGTCACTTTGTCAAAGCCCGAGTAATACATGAACCATTATGATCATGAAAACGTCTTTAAAAAAAGAAAATGTTTTCCAAAAGCATACAGGACTTTGATGGCAAAGCAAGAAGCTTTTGTTGGACAACATGCTTCAACTATGGCTAGATAACTGAACTTTATGTAAGAGGCCAGTTCTGGCTTTTGGCCAGACCATGTGACTCATTCTTTGGTTACATGTTCAGATAATAAAGAGCACAGTTAGAACAAAGAGGGTGAAGCTGTTCACTGCTCAGATAGCTTGGTGTTCCTCGGCTGACTGCACTGAGTAAAACCAACAGAGATGGGATGAATGAGAGCTGATGTTTGGACTTCACAGCTTCAGCCTCTGATGAAAGATGAGCTGCGTGAAACAAAAGCAGAACCCACTGTTCCACTGGAGAACCCAGGGTCTGACCTACAATGAACACAAACAGGAGGCGGCGAGGTGGGAGGAGCTGGAGCCATTGTTCTCCTGAGGTGGTCTGACCCTCCACACCCTGCCATTTGGAGCCTGTTATTGGCTGTCCGTTGCCACGGCAACAATCAGCAGCTGACTCTTTGGTGAAAAGAAAACCAGAGGTGGAGCGATGTAACAAAACCGAAGTACAGTACCCCGCCTTTAATTTAACTGATGCGCTACAGCACAGAGAAAAAATGTATCTAGTAAATGTTAGGCCACTCTTGTTCAGGTATTTAGTAAAATAAACAAGGTCCAAGAAAATACTCAGCGAGCTGGGACAGACTTGTCTTTGCTTTGGTGCAAGAAAAGGTCAGACAAAACTAATTTTGGGAAATATTCAAAAGAGGGGGGACACGAGTTTAGAAAACTAGATTCAGAATTGAAAAAGACTTCTGGACAGAAGTCGAAACGTTTTCTGCAACAAATAAAGTCCAGTTGATCCTGTATTGAACGCCTGTTTTGATTTTATCATGTCCTGGACGACTGAGAATCTTCACCAGCATTTAGAAAACTAGTTTTTCATAAAAGACTGTTAAACTCTAGATCAGATTCTACAGTTGTCCCAATATTTTTTTGTATAAAAAAATTGTGTGCAAAAAAAAAGAAAAAAAGAAAAATAGCTACAGTATATCATCCATGGATGACCAAAGGATTAAGAAACACATGTTTAAAAAAAAATCATCTGTATTTTTTTATTATTCTTTTTAGGAAAGAAAGAAAGGAAAGACAGAAAGCAAGACTACAATACATAACAATTATCCACAAAAAGAGCACAAGGCAAACACACCCGACCGCCGTCCGCAATCCTGCAAAGTACATAACAGAACACAGCAACAAAACACATATGCATAAAAGATCCATAACATTCATGACTTTGCAGTAGATTTCTATAAATATATATATACAGATATCTACAAATACATGTATATACATACATACATACATATACATTCATATGCAGTCGATGGTGTAGTGGCAGGGGAACTGGACTTGGGACCCGGAGGACCCAGGTTCGAACCCCAGTCACGGCATAACTTGTGGTGTGTTTGAGCAGCACATCTCATCCCAACTGCTCCCTGGCGTGCTTTCTATAGCTGACCGCTGCCACCTGGTGGTGATTGGGTTAAATGCAGAGTCAAATTTGGTCTTGTATGGAAACGTGCACAGATGACAAAAATATGACATTATAATAATAATAATCATCATCATTTTATTTAAAAGCGCCTTTCAGGACACCCAAGGACACTTAACAAACCAACACAGTGTAATACAGAGCAAACATTATCAGCGACAAATTGAAATATAAAATACATAAAGGATATAAAATGGAAGATAAAAATACATTTAGTAAAGTTAGTGATAAGCTAGTCTAAAGAGATGTGTTTTCAGGGCAGTCTTGAACAGAGAAAGGGAGGTGGTGTTTCGAAGGTCTGGCGGTAGAGCGTTCCAGAGGTGAGGGGCAGAGCAGGTGAAGGCCCTGCTCCCCATGGTGGAGAGGCGGGCAGAGGGTACATGGAGATGTAGTGAAGAGGAGGATCTGAGAGAGCGTGATGGGATGGAGATTTGTAGGAGGTCAGATAGATAAGGAGGGGCAAGGTTGTGGATAGCTTTGAACGTGAGGAGTAGAATTTTGAAGATGATGCGTGATTTAACCGGGAGCCAGTGGAGCTGCTGCAGGACAGGAGTGATGTGATCATAGTAGGAGGTTTGAGTGATGACACGGGCAGCTGAGTTCTGGACCATCTGTAACTTGTGGAGAGATTTGTTGGGGAGGCCGTAGAGAAGGGAGTTGCAGTAGTCATAACGTGTGAACCGTGCGATACCTCCACGCGTAGCTAGGGGGGTGTTTTTAAAACGCGATTCCTATCGGACCGGGGCCCATACCGGCGTACCTCCCAGAGCCTCGCGTTCGCGACCGCGAGGCCTTTCGGATGGGAGAAGCTCATCTTTTTCAGGCAGGCGCCGCAGCCTCTGACCACGAGTCGGAGCGCCTCACCTATAATCGGGAAGTCACAAGGCTGTGCACCAGGATGGCTGTGGAGCGGGGTGTGAGAGAAGGACGGAGACGGTTAATATTACGGAGGTGGAAATAGGCAGACCGAGTAATATTGTTGATGTGTGAAGTGAAGGAAAGAGTGGTGTCGAGGATGACACCGAGGCTCTTGACCTGAGGGGAGGGGGATAGCAGAGAGTTGTTAAGGGGGACGAGAAGATGTTCTGATTTTGAAATAGAGTTTTTGGTACCGACGAGAATGACTTCTGTTTTGTTGCTGTTTAGTTGAAGGAAATTGTTAGAAAACCAGTGATTTAGCTCGTTGAGACAGTCGGTGAGGATGGAGGGAGGGTGGGTGGAGTTAGGTTTTGATGACAAGTAGAGCTGCGTGTCATCAGCATAGCAGTGGAAATGGACTGCCGTGTTTGCGGAAGATGTGGCCTAGAGGAAGGAGGTAAATGATGAAGAGGAGGGGTCCGAGGACAGAGCCTTGGGGGACACCCGTGGAGACAGGGGAAGACTGGGAACGGAAGGATTTTTTTTTTTATTCATTCAACCTTTATTTAGTCAGGTAAATCTTTTGAACCTCATGGGCTCATTTACGAAAGCGACCTGCTAAAACTAAAGAACAATGAACAGCAGTGATAGAATTTCATTAAACAATAAACAAACAAACAATAAACAATAGAAAACAAAAAGAGAGAAAAAAACAAAAGATTTTTTTTTCTTTTTTTAACAAAGTATCAAAAAACTAGCAAAACATTATAAGGTAGACGTATAAAATCAAAGACAGGAACAAATCTGCATTGGTTTTTGCCAGGATTCCAACAGATTCTGAAAACCATTTAGAGAAGTCAAGGTCGAGAGCTTCAGATCTTTTTGTAAGATATTCCATGAAGCAGGAGCGGAGTAGGAGAAGGCCCTTTTTCCAAGTTCAGTCCTCACTGACGGAACACTGCAGGTAATCATGTCCTGAGAGCGCACACTGTAGCTGCACTCACGCAAAGACATGTAGGAGGAGATGTATGAGGGCAGCAGACCAAGAAGTGATTTAAAGATGAAAATGTACCAGTGGAAGAGTCTGCGTGAGGTTAATGATGTCCAGTTAACCAGTGAATACAGGGTGCAGTGGTGGGTACGATAATCACAACCAGTTATGAATCTTAGTGCACCATGATAGACCACATCCAACATCCGCAGGGTGCTTGTAGGAGCATTCATGTAGAGAATGTCACCGTAATCAATGGAGGGAAGGAAAGTCACAGATACAAGGCGTTTCCTAACATTCAGTGTTAGACATGATCTGTTTCTGAAAAAGAAACCCAGTTTAACTTTCAATTTCTTCACTAGGTTTTCCACGTGGAGTTTAAAAGAGAGATGTGAATCGATCAGGATACCCAGATATTTATAGGAATCAACAAACTCAATAGGGACACCATTTGAAGATAAAATCAGAGGAGGATCTGCTGGAACCGCCTTCCTATTTGAAAAAAACATCCCTTTTGTTTTATCAGCATTTAGGACAAGTTTGAGACGGAACAAATCTGACTGGATGATGTCAAAAGCGGATTGTAGTAACTGGAAAGCCTTAGCTACTGTTTTAGCTCGGCAATAAACAACTGTATCATCAGCATAGAAATGTAAGGATGCATCAGGGATGCAGTGACCTACATTAGCTATGTAGATTTAAGCTGAATGAATTGAGTGCGGTCAGAGAGATAGGAGGTGAACCAGTCTAACGGGGTACCTGAGATGCCAATGGAGGTTAGTCTGTTGAGGAGGATAGAATGACAGATGGTGTCGAAGGCAGAGCTTAGATCCAGAAGAATGAGGATGGACAGAAGACCAGAGTCAGCAGCAAGAAGGAGGTTGTTAGTAATTTTTACTAGGGCTGTTTCGGTGCTATGGTGGGGGCGAAATCCAGATTGAAACTCTTCATAAATGTTGTTGTTGGACAGGTGAGAGTGAAGTTGACTAGCAACAGTTTTTTCAAGGATCTTGGAGATGAAGGGCAGATTGGAGATCGGACGAAGATTATTGAAGTTGGTGAAGTCAAGACCTGGTTTCTTGATGATGGGGGTGATGGCAGCAGATTTGAAGGCTGTGGGAACAATGCCAGAGGTCAGGGAGGAGTGGATGATATTAGTGATGATAGGGAGCAGAGACGGGAGACGCTAAACATTGTTATTATTATTATTATTATACTGTACCCATCTACATATCTACATATGATATCTATACTTATATCCCCGTATCCATTTGTGTGTGGTTGTGAGCATGCATAAGTGAATAAGGCTTCTCTAATAGAACATTCAATAGAGACTGTGAAGCATCAGAGATCTGCCCCACAAGGCTCGAGGCAGATATAAGGGGGACCAGAGCCCAAGACCCCAAGAAGGACCCCGAGCGCAGAGCCCCCAGGGCCATGTATTCATGTTTCTTGAAATCCAGAACTCAAGAGGCTGAAGATAAATATAAAAAGTACAAAAGCAAATTAGTTGGGATTATAAGAAAACACAAGAGGGGAATTTTACAGCGAGTTATTACATAAATGTAGTGGTGATATGCGGACAACATGGAGAGTAATGAATAATGTTTTGAAAAAGCACAAGGTTAGAACGGGACTTTCACAACATTTTGTGGAAAATAATGTGGAAATCCATGATGATAATGAAATCGTTAATGTATTTAATAATTATTTTGTAAATGTTGGGTCTAGCCTGCAGCTTCAATTCCTAAAGTGGAAAAAAACGTGAGTTATTTAAGAAATGGTTGCGTAAACAGTATGTTTCTGGGTGGAACGGATAAGGAGGAAATGATGGTAGTTAATAAATTTGCTGACAAGAGATCAAAGGATTGTGAAGATATGGATATGGTAGCCTGGCCCTCGCCTTCCTGCACAGCTCCGCTCAATTCTCATTTCCCTTCACTGCACAGTCTGGGACTTCCCCCATCCACAAGGATTTCTCCGGTAGATTTTTGTTCGGACCAATCAGAGAACAGAAGGCGGAGTTTTGAACGACGTCGACTGACGTCGTCATTCAAAATGGCTGCCGCCACGAAGGAATTTTCAATAAAACAAGGTAAAAAACTATTATTTCTCTGCTGAGAAAAATATATTTCTTAGCTGACGTTATATCAGAAGTGTTCCTGAGCAATCAGAGAGCAGAAGGCGGAGTTTTGAACGATGTCGACTGACGTCGTCATTCAAAATGGCTGCCGCCACGAAGGAATTTTCATCAAAACAAGGTAAAAAACTATTATTTCTCTGCTGATAAAAAATATATTTCTTAGCTGACGTTATATCAGAAGTGTTCCTGAGCTTAACAGTTCCTAAATCAATTCACGAAATGGTCAAATCTGCTGGATTTAAATAGTTTCGGTTTGACATTTTCCAAACAGCCTCGGGTGCGCTACGAAAATAAATGATAAAAAATCGAATTTTATCTCAAATGTTTTATCTAGGCCAACAGTCAGTAAATTAGAGCCATATAATTACACACTGGTGGCAGAAAAAATATCCACCGAGTGGTTTCTGAGCAATTTATCTGATAGCCTGGACCTCGCCAGGCTAAACTAACAAAACTCCGCCTTCTGTTCTCTGATTGGTCCATTCAAAAATCTCCAGGAGAAATCGTTTTCAATGGGAGGAATGCCAGACCCTAGTCCAAAGCGAAGTGAAGGACAACGGGTCTGGTGTCAACCAGGCTATGGTGGTTGTAAAGGAAATAATGAGTCATGTGATTGAGCCATTACATCTGTAATTTGTCATTTTCAAAAGGTATATTCCCTGACAGAATGAAAATAGCTAAGGTAGTTCCTCTTTTTAAAAATGGTGACAAATGTCAATTTAGCAATTATAGACCTATATCTCGGTTGCCACAATTAAAAAAATTCTCGAAAGATTGTTTGTGACCAGATTAGATAAATTTCTTGACAAACATAATATTTTAAGTAATAGTCAATATAATAATATAATAATAATGAATTCAATTTATAACGCACTTTTCATAAGTGAAAATCTCAAAGTGCTACACACATTGAATGCTACACACATTCATACACCGGTAGCGGCAGACTACCATGCAAGGTGCTTTCCAGTCCTACCGGGAGCAACTCGGGGTTAAGTGTCTTGCCCAAGGACACAACGACACATGGTGTGGGGAACCGGGATTCAAACCGCCAACCTTCCGATCGGGGGACGACTGCCATTACCACTACGCAACGGCCGCCCCATTTCCTTCAACTAATATGGTTTTAGATCAAATAATTCAACATCCTTGGCTCTTATGGAGTTGATCGCAGTTGATCAAAAACAACATTGTATAAGTATATTTGTTGATTTAAAAAAAAGCATTTGACACTATTGATCACACCATTCTACTCGATAAATTGAAACAATGGTATTAGAGGTTCTGCTTTGCAGTGGATAAGTTATTTGAGGGACAGAAAACAGTTTGTACAGATGGATGATGTAAGATCTAATTTATGCAGAACTTCATGTGGAGTACCACAAGTCAAATTCAACTTTATTGTCAGAACTGTAATATGTACAGGACATACACAGTATTGAAATTGCGTTTCTCTCAGTCCCTCGGTGCAACAGTAACCATTTAAACACTAAAACACTGTAACATTTAATAAACATAAGCATAAAATAGTAAAAGTGTAGCACTGTCCTGAGTTTTTGCATAGTAGTATAAAAGTATGAAAATTTACACCAACACTAAAACACTAAATGAACATTTAATGTCAAGGTTCAGTACTTGGACCTAAGTTGTTTATTTTATATGTAAATGATTTAACTTAAGTGTCTGATATCCTCAAATGTGTTTATTTGCTGATGATACTTCCGTTTGGGTAAAGACATGGAACAGATGTTTGAGTTGATAAAGATGTAGAGTGTTAAAATACAAAATTGGTTTAAATTAAATAAGTCATCATTGAATGTTGAGAAAACTAATTTTATATTTAGTAAAACAAAAAGATGACTTTGGACGTTTCTTTCTAAATTGATTGTATTAAGATATGTAGAGTGAATGAGGTAAAGTTTCTGGGTGTAATTGATGATAAATTGTCATGGAAACGGCATATAAATTTTGTAAAAATGAAAATATCCAAGTCCAATGCAGTACTGTACAGAGTAAGGGACTTATTGAAGAATGCTTTGCATTTGCTTTGTAATACAATTATAGTCCCGCATTCAACTTATTGTGTTAATGTTTGGGGTACAGCGTGTAAAACTATTTATTTTGCAAAAAAGAGCTATAAGAATTATAATTATTGCCATATTTTGTTTCGTCAATTGAAATTACTTAAGTTTTATGATTTGGTAGACTAACATTCTTTTAGTTATGTATAAAGCTCAGAATTACTATAATTGAACATTCAAGCGTATTTTGTGGAAAAGTTGTTATCTAAAGGGAACAGATTTTTTTTGAAAAACCAAAGTATAGAACCAGTTTAAAGGGTCGGTCTACTTCAACACAGGGAATAGGTCTATGGAATAGTTTGGAAAAGTCTTTTGTTTTAAAATTGAAATGAATAAATTTAAATATTTTACCATCTCCATATTTTTATTTTACTGTGCCATTAGCTTGAACATGTCCGTTTTTAAACTGTCCTTGTTTCCATGTGGGGTGGTAATCTTCCTTGGATTTTTAGTTGTGGTATACCTCAAGGGTCCATTTTGGGTCCCATTTTATTTCTCCTACACATGCTTCTTTGGGGCTCAAAGCACAATATTCATTCCAACTGCTACAGACTTAAAAATAGCATTTCTCTACCCCATTTCAGCTTTAACCATAGTATCCTCCTCCACCGTCTTCATGTGGAGGTCGGTCTCTGTGACACTGTCCTGGACTGGTTCAATTCTTTCCTCTCCAATAGGTTGGAATGTGTTAGCCTTGGCAATGCCACTTCCCAGACAGTCGGTGTCTCCTGTGGTGTCCCTCAGGGGTCAGTTCTGGGGCCCCTGCTGTTTTCCCTCTACATGCTGCCTTTAGGTCAAATTATTAATCAGTTCAACATTTCTTTTCACTGCTATGCCGACGACACACAGCTTTACATCAGGACTGGAACATCATCATCATCCCTATCTCCGTCTTCACTCACTGTTCTCTCTGCCTGCCTGGAGGAAATAAAGGCATGGATGAATCAGAACTTTCTTCAATTAAACTGCTCGAAGACTGAGGCCATATTGATTGGCACCCCTCACCAGATACAAACATCAACTTTAACAACAATCTCCTTCTCTGGTCAAGACATCCCCCTCTCCACCTCTGTTACAAATCTTGGAATAAAAATGGACTCTCATCTTACATTTGAAAATCACATTAAGCATCTGTTTAAAACCTGCTTCTTCCATCTTCGAAACATCTCCAGACTTCGCCCATCTCTGACTTTTCCTGATGCTGAGAAACTCGTCCATGCCTTTGTCTCCTCCAGGCTCGACTACTGCAACTCCCTGTTTATTGGTATCCCTGGCAAAAACCTTCAGAAACTTCAATACATTCAAAACAGTGCAGCAAGGATTCTGTTGAGAGTTCGTAAATTTGAACATATTACACCCATTCTCCATAACCTCCATTGGCTTCCTGTCACCTACAGAATTCAGTACAAAACTGCTCTCATTACCCATCAATGCTTGCACGGCACTTCACCTGACTATCTAAAGGACATTCTTGCACCATATTCATCCACCCGGTCTCTACGATCACAGAACAGTAATTTCCTTCATATTCCTCGGACCAAATTGAGGACCATGGGAGACCGAGCATTCTGTGTGGCTGCCCCCCGCCTGTGGAACTCCCTCCCTGACGACCTGAGAGCTCCACAGTCACTGGTTGACTTTAAAAGCAGCATAAAGACTTTTCTTTTTAAGCAAGCCTATTCTGCCTCCACATGATTTTATCTTTGATCTTAGCTGATATCATTATTGATTTTACTTGATTTTATCACTTGTTTTATTTTATTTATTTTTTAAGCAAGCCTAATCTGCATCCACATGATTTTATCTTTGATCTTAGTCGATATTATTATTGATTTTATCACTTGTTTTATTTTGATCTTTGCTTTGTTACACTTTGTAGCACTTTGAGATTTTTATTAATGAAAAGTGCATTATAAATTGAATTCATTATTATTAACGGTCTAATCAAAGACTTATTGTGGAACTGTGATCCTAAGTTGGGGTGGGGACCCAGACAAGTTTTATTTGAAAACCAGACTCTCGTCTTTGGGTGTGCCGAAACTCTGAATCCCTATCGTTCCACTGGTTAAGAATCTTTTTCAGACTTATTTTAAACTTAAGCAAATATCCTCAGTTATCAAAGCCAGTTTCAATTATGTGAAATGCCCAAAGCAAAACTTACTTTTAAAGGCACACTTTCAGACTGGACCACTAACACCAGTTTTTGGTTGTTAGCTGTCATTAGTCCAGAACGCTGTTGCACATCTTTTAACACAAGGTAGAAGGCAGGACCACACCGTTACACTGTAATAATTTTCATGTCTGTTAAGCTTGCAAATGAAAGTTCACCTGCTGCCTTAAGAATGCATGTTAACTCAACTAGCATTTTATTTTCATTTCAACTCAGAAATTAAAGTCTTAAAAGTTGATAGTACTATATTGTTGTAGTCGTCTTAACATTGGGTTTTAAGTTGTCAAAGTTGATTTTAACTTTTTAACCTTAGCTGTCTTAACTTGTTACTTGAAGTTAAATAAAACGATCTTTACACATCATTGGTAGAAGAAAATCTTTAATTGCTTTTTGTTTCAACTCAATACTCAAGTTAAAAACAATAAAATATTCATCATCCTCAATATAATGCACTTTCCTTAGTTGAACATACATATTTGTTCATTATTTTAACTCACTATTTTGAGTTTAAATAACTTTATATGCAACTTATGCAATATAAAACTTTCCATTTCAAGTTTAGATAATTTAAATTCTAAATTTGTTTCAACTAATGTGATTATGACAGAACACACCAAATGCTAGCATTTATCCAAAATTGCATTTATTACTTAAAACAGTTTTATAAACATTAACAACATACATCAACTTTCACATTCAAATAACAGTAGCCCAGTAAAATGGCAAAGCCAGTAGGCACATCTGATATGTGAGATGATTTTCTCTAAACTACCATTTTAAAGACTTTCAAAGTGAACACATCCTGAATGAATGAGTGAGTGTGTGTCAATGATTAAGAAGTCAAAACGT
>JBBPBX010021326.1:25462-42491 GCA_038048925.1 Garcialebias charrua
ATAATGCATAGCATTGTTTGTTTTTTCAGCTTTAGCTGGACAAACAGTGGTTATAACTATTGGTTATAATGGGTAAGACAACAAAACCCACTCTTAGTGGTTAAGGGGAGTGGCTGTGTTGTCTTTCCCATCATTCTTAGCGCTGTTTTTTTTTTCAGCTGCACCATGAGTAAGGGGGATGTATGTGGTATACTTGCCTCCTTTCCTGTGTGCTGTTAAGTCAGTGGGTTCCCTATTGTAAGGCTTAAGAGTATCTTCAGGTTTAACTCGGGCAGTCACAGAATGTGATTGAACACAAGTGCTATTTGAAGCTGGTATCGGAAAAAAATATAGGCAGGTTGGATCCGATACTTAGGCTGATATCGGATACCGATACCGGATCAGATTTGTCCCATCCCCATTTAAAATGCTTGGCACCCTGTTGGTAATTTTAATTTTTTAAAATCCAAAGCACAACCAAGGGCAATTTCTAAACTCAGATTTTTTTTTTTTTGCTTAAGCAACCCCCAGACTCTTGAACAATCTGCTCACTGCTCACTTATATTCTGTAGTTTATACAGTTCTATATCCTTTATTTAATCCATTTTGTTTTAGCTCTTACTTTGGGTTCCATTCGAGGTCAATTCGAGGTCATTATATTGTTTTAGTTCGTTCTTGGCCGATTTTACACTTTTTTCAATGTTTATTTTTTTCAGTTGTTGACTTCTTGTTTCAAGCACTTTCAAACTTACAGTAGTTTTAAAATGTGCTATAGAAATAAAGTTTGCTGCCCTCTTGGGGCAGAAAGCTTCAGCGCATGTCTAACCAGAAACTTGTTAGTTTAGAAAAATAAAGCCCACTCAAAAACATTTAAGTTAAACATTTTATTTTCATTTACTGGTTCTGCCAGACAAAGTGCAAACATTGATGTGAAATCAGGTAGAAAGAGGTTAGTGGACCAAAAGCTGCATTTAAATGTTAGCCAACTTCATATAGTTTAAGCCCTGAGGACTAATCTTTATATAAAGGCACTTCAGATGTGTTCCCAATTATTGTCATGGTTACGCATCATCTCCACCACAGAGCAACAGTAAAGTCTTTCTGTAGTCACCACTGGTATCTCCCTGAAACAACCAGAGAAAGAACAGTTTGCAGATTTATCATTTTTAAACTACTCATTTTCAAACAATTACTTTTATAAAGTGTTTGCGTGTACCTTGATCATGGAATACAGAGAGCGAGTAAACATCTTCCTGAACTGAGCTCTGATGTCCAACATGTCCACCTCACTACGAGTCACCATCACCCTGATTAGGGTGTCATCATCGGTTCCTGCACCCTGAAACAGAGAGGCCACCATAAACCCTCA
Organism: Garcialebias charrua; assembly: GCA_038048925.1. Taxonomy (NCBI): domain Eukaryota; kingdom Metazoa; phylum Chordata; class Actinopteri; order Cyprinodontiformes; family Rivulidae; genus Garcialebias; species Garcialebias charrua. The sequence goes on from JBBPBX010021326.1 coordinate 26,811, forward strand.
CAGGACAACAGACATGTGGGAAATAACATGAACATATAGAGCTGAGGGCAAGTTTAAATTACAAACAGAGGCAAAATTCTTAAAACCGGATCAGTTATCTTTTTAATTTTTCATATATTTTTATTTTTGGTGGTGGTTGTTTTTGTTACTATGGACCATATGCGTCTGAAATAAAGTTTTGATTGATTGAGTTTCTATTTAAATATGGGACAAACCTTGAGAAAACTTCCAAAATTTGTTACAGAAAATGGCCTTTAGCAGTTTCCCTTTCCCTGAAGCCAATTACTAAATATAACATGTTACTGCACTCAGTCATTAAGTTCACATGTTCACCTATGTTTGTTAACAAAATATTTCATGAACTGCTGGACAGATCTTAATGAAACTCAAAAAGGAATCAATGATTTAAATCTGCAACTCATCAACTTTGGAGTCAAGTTTTCCTAAAGATGGCTGCCACAGTAGACTTTAGAAACAAGAATTGCTTTAAGTCGGGTCATTTGTGGAGATAGCCAAAAGTTATCTTTAACAAACTGAGCAATACTGGTGTAGTTTGAGTTCTAGTGAAACCAGTTCCAACAGTTATGTTCACCGTTCTTACGTTCATGGCATTGTACAGGGTCTCTGCAAAATAGGCTGGAACGCTCCTGGCACACTTCACTTTAAGACAAACAGGAAAGGCAATGAGTGAACAGAAATATCAAGTAATCTTAATTTAACAAATTAAGATTTTCATACCAACTGCGAGGAGCAGAGCTCTCAGGTTTCCAGAAGTTTCCTTGTTAATGGTCTCCTCTATCTCATGTCCAGACAGATTCATGTAAGCATCAAATACTGAAACACAGGCTCAGAATCATCAACATCCTTGTAAAGCTCTGACGAACATCATGAGGCAATAAGCATTCGATAGGTACGTCATCAATATCTTGGTATGGGGGAGGAAGTGGAACGTTTTGTTTGCAGCCTGCAGATGAAACTGAATGTGCAGTTTGTAATTTTACGCTGACATACAGTACACTTGTTCAATGTATACAAGGTTTATCTGGGAGTAAACTGCTCAAATGGTCCAAACATCACATGTTTCAGACATGAACCTTTTCTCAGATGTCCAGGGCTCCGATTTCCCAGGATGGTGACAAACGTCTGTTCATCAGTTCCAAACTTCTGCTCTCCGGCTTTAAACAGGGTCTGCCAACACAAAAGAGCTTACTTAAGTCTGTACACAATTCTTTATAAATATGACATTATGGCAGGACATCTGAATACAATGTCAGTTTAGTAAATAAAACTGAGCTTTAACTGCTGGGAAAGCTTCCAGCGTTCACGACTCCAGTACTTTACGTAGCCAAGGACTATTAACAGAATTTCAGGCTACAGGTAAAATAATGTGCATTGAAAACACAGTAAGGTTTACAGCTGCTTGAAGTTGTCCAAGTCCACAACGTTAACCACAATTCCCAGATTCAGACTAACGGGGTGGAAACGTGACTGCAAAGGGATAAATAAAATATTTCCATCATCCTCAATCTTCTCAGCAAGACATGTTCTTCAATGTTCCTCACCTGAGCATCACTCTCAATGTTTCCCTCCTGGATTCCAGTCTGCCTGTTCCCCTGAAAGCAGCAAACCATTTGTTAAATTTTAAAGATGTCACCCCATGACCTGCTAGCACAGTCTCAGGTACTACAGCAAATTTTAGCTCAATGTCTGGAAATGATTTCAGGCGTACCTGAAGCAGAATGACCAGAAGTCTCTTGAAGTGACCAGAAGTGTCACCAGATATATCCTTCTCCAGGTCTTTATCGTACGCTGAGGTAAAACAACAGATACGTAGTTCATACACACCAATGAACTATTACACAAGTGACCTTGGGTTTATGCTCCACTTTAATGTTGCTCATCTCTGAAAGTAGAGCTCTGCATGTTACAAGTAACTGGTCAGAGCCGAGAAATGTTTGTTCTGTCATTAACATTGACTGTACGTACATAAACAAAAGTCTTTGTGCATTTAACGAAAGTGATGTCCAAACTGCCTTGTGTCAACCTAAACAGGCTTTATGAGCGGCTGTGTGTAATGAACCACTTTATTACAACTGCACAACCACAACGATATACTCAATGCATGTTTTGTCATTACCCTGTTTATAAGCAGCAACGATATCCTTCACCTGCTGAGGCGTTCTGGAGGAGAGAATCTGCACAAGTACCTTCTCATCTGTTCCTGCTCCCTACAGGACAAAGGGAAATCAGAACATTTATCCAGAACTGAAGACATCACAATGATGTAGCTTCCTTCTTCAGTGTGTGGCCTCCTTCACTTACTCTCCTGCTAAAAGAATATTCAGTTCTGCTGCCAGGAGGTCAATACTGATTGGAAATGTGCAGCGCCACCTACTTATTCAAGCTGGTTAGATGTACAATATCTCAAACTAGAAAAATCTACAAGTGACTGGCTAAATAAAGGCCAGCATTTAAAATTTAGAAACTCCTTTATCTTAAAGATTGAGCACAATGTGTCAGATCATTCTGAACTGAGATTTATACGCATTGGTCTGCCTTTCATTTTGTTGCAAAATTATAAAATTTAGACTAACAGTTTTGGTTTCCTTAAACTGATGCCTGCAGTGTAAACAACTTTAATTAGTATTTGTGTGAAGCGCAGTGCTTACCTTGATGGCATTGTGAATCGACGTCACATCATAAGCCAGAGGAGCAGTCATCAGAGCCACGATCAGAGTCTCAAATTTACCTCCCAGCTCTCCCTTCAGGGAATCCACCAGATCCTGACAAGACACATTCTTATTGAGACTGAGTCCTGATGCACAAAAATATTGTACCGTTAAAGAAAGTCATCTATTCTACATCTGTTGCGTGGCAAAGAGTCATCTATTCTACATCTGTTGTGTGGCAAAGAGTCATCTATTCTACATCTGTTGCGTGGCAAAGAGTCATCTATTCTACATCTGTTGTGTGGCAAAGAGTCATCTATTCTACATCTGTTGCGTTGTGTGGAAAGGTCAGGAACGATAACATCTATATCTGAGCTACAGCTTGAAGGTTCTCTCCCCATCAATGATTTGAGTAAGACTGTGTTCACTGACCCCGTGATCATCGAGAGACTTCACTGACAGCTGTAAACAGTAACATTTACAATGGAACACTGGGGGGGGGGCGACATTTGAAGCACAACCTTGTGGTCAGATCAGAGACCATGGTTTTTCAAGTGTATAACAATATTTATATGCAGTTAAACTGTGGTACACCATATTTTTAGAGCTCATCTGCCATTTGGCAATACAGTATTTCTTAATGCTTGTTCATAAGCATTTCCAGCCAAGATAAGAATTGTAAACAAGACAGTATAGGGGTCCACTGATTTGACCCATATTTGGACAGCGGAGATAGTCAACTGAATTCTCCTTTTTAAACAGTTCAGGTTTAAAAAATAAATATAAGCATTTTAGGAGCAAACCCATGCAGACATTTCACAATCTGGAAATCCATTTCACCTAGTTGGCACAGTTTGATTCATTTTTATCACCAAATCGGTCAAAGTTAAGTTTGATAGATCAACATCCAATCTACATTATTAAATCTTGTTTTGGTTCACATCACGCAAAAATAAACGTGAATCAATTTGTCTGCTGGAAGATTCAAACATTTGTCCTGCTTGTCAACACAAATCTTTACATTTTTAAATGAGATTAAATCTTGTGTTCTGCCAGAACCATTTTGCAAACAAAGTTTGTAGCTGCAAAACCAGTTACATTTTAATTGGTTGTCACCGATTCTGCAGACAGCATCTTTTGTCATACTGTAAGAAATCATTCAGCAATTAGTTAAACTCAGAACAAGCAGTAAAATAGGGCTGAAACTTTACACCAGGATAAAGAAATAAAATGCTGGGAAGAAAAAAAAAATCCATGCATGCAGGTACACAAATATACTATTCCTCAGTCTAATCTGAATAAACTTTAAAATCATACATATTATATTATATATATATATTTATATATATATATTTTGTTTTTCTTTTTTGTTTTTTATATTGTTTATTGTTGGTTTGTTTATTGTTTAAGGAAATTCTACCATTGCTGTTCATTGTTCTTTAGTTTTAGCAGGTCGCTTTCGTAAATGAGCCCATGAGGTTCAAAAGATTTAACTGACTAAATAAAGGTTGAATGAATGAATTAGATCGAAGACATTTTTGCTTTTCTGTCAACATTCACCCACCATTATAACCCCAAGTGCTCTCGAGTTACACTGTCAAAATATAATTTACACATCCCCGTGCATTCGGACCATTTAAGTGTTAAACTCGGTCAAACCCTGAGCCCACAGTCAATACTGATGTCCATGCACACTCTCTGAGCCCACAGTCAATACTGATGCCTGCCACTTCTACAAACAGGTTCTTTCACCTCTGAGGCAATTTCTGGACACACTTCACCTTCAGAAATAACCCGTTTTGTCTCATTAAATCTGAGTAAACACATTACCTACTCCCCCCACCAAACATCCATCAATGCTGAACTTCATTCAACTTCAGTATCTTAATGTAGATTTTTGATCTTGACAAATACCTGTGGGCCTCAGTCAGAGAGCAGGAGGGGGTTGTTTGTTCAGCGGGTGTGGGAATGAACAGATAAGAGGCATTTTCTTTATGATACTGTCTAGCTTTCCCCAGCCTTGTGCAAAAAAAAAAAAAAAAAAAACTGGCGGCCTCGCATGATTAGATCCCTGAACACAAGGAAGTAAAGAAAATTAAAAAGTTTTTCCAAAGATTTGAAACGCCTTTAAATAGTGAAACTAATTTAAATTAACTAATTTTGAAAGTAGTTTCTACTTTAACGTTTGCCTCCAAGATATTTTGCTGGACATTGAGGGGAAAATAAAATTTGACTTAACGTTTCCAAATAATAATAAAAAAGGTTCAAGTTTGAAATAGGGGAAATATGCAAATCAGTGACTATATTTGGAGTGTGTTTTGGATTGTTCTAAATAAATTTCAAATTTTATACATGTCCACAACTTTCCATGGAAGGTCTGTGGAAAGTTGAAGACATTTTTGGCCCTTTCGACCCTAAATGTACAAGATTTGAAGAATTCACCTTCTTGCTACAGTAGTCGAGGTGAGCCAAAGCAAACTTAAAGCATAAAAAAAAAAATTGGTGGAAATCGTAAACTCAATAAAAAGTGCATTTACAGCGGTTTTCTAATTACAGAAGTGTGCAATCCTCTGGCTGGAATTATACCGGTACAGTATATAAAAATACTATGTAGAAACGTGTCATCTCGAGGAAAGACGCGTCTACAGGTTTTTTTTTATTTAGGTTATTTTTACTTATCGAAGGGACCAGATTTTGTATTTATTTTTAGATAAATCATAGGAATGTTCACGTATTCATATTTTGAGCTACCAGCTAATCCGCAACAGTAAACTCTGAATGCTGGTCAAGATTCTCAGTTGTCCAGGACATGATAAATCAAAAAGGCGTTCAATACAAGATCAACTGGACCTCTCTGAAGAGAGGGATCTTATCTATATAGTGCCGTTTAGATCACCAGATGTTCTACACACTGGACCTGCGTCAAGTGTTTTAGCTACAGAGTTAAACATTTAACCATGTTAAGAGGCTTTTTCTAGTTTGATGCTTTGATTTTTTGTTCAGCATTTTACCTTTTAGGACCACACATTGAAATTAAGAATTCAAACACAAAGATCAAATAAAACTTGAACTTACAGACAGTTCTACCCCATTTTAAATCCATCTAAAAGCTTAAACAACAGAGCGAGTACAGTTCTGTTGCAGTCTGACCTTTCCAAACTGAGTCTTGTAGGCGGTCTTGATCTCCTGCCTCTGGGCATTGCTGCGAGCAGTCACAAGCTGCAGGATGGCGTCCTCATCAGTCCCTGAAGGCCACAAACATAATTACTGAGCCAAGCTGCATTCAATTTACTCACTTCTCAGATTACAACACAAGCAACATGTCATTTAGACTGTTTAACCCATATAAATAATAATAATGTCTATTCCTGTCATCTGCGTATGTTCCCATACACAGACGAAATTCGTCTCTGCATTTAACCCAACCACCTACCAGGTGGTGCAGTGAGCAGCCCGAAAGCGCCCGGGGAGCTGGAGAAATAGGTGTGCACTCATAGACACCCCAAGCTGGGTAGTGGCCGGGGCGCGAACCCGCGACCTTCGGATCCGTAGTCAAAAGCCCTGCCACTAGACCATCTTGGCTAACAGCTTCAAGTTGAATCAGCTGGTCTTTTGGGCACATGAGTTTCTCCTCTCTGGTCACATGCTTAAGACTGCCTACAGTCTGTGTGGGTGGACTGCAGTAAGTACTGGTACTGCACTACCACACCAAGAGAAAACACTCAGAGGTGTGCAGGAGTCAGCACCAACATAAGACAAGTCTTACCCAGTCCTTTCATGGCTTTGTTCAGAACTTCTGCATCTGCAGAAGCACTGAAGTTTCCACTGGCTTTGACTGTTCCTCTGCTGGCCTGCAACAGAAAACGTGCACAGGATTACTTCAGCTGTAAATATACACAGATTAATACTCAACTAGAATGTCTCGCTCAGTGGCATCATGTCACAATACCTGAGTAACATTCAACAAAACATTCGTTGTTGGTTTTGCAAGGAAAAGCAAGTGCTCTTCCAGACTCAATGCAAAACACTGCACAGATAACAATACACAGATTTGCATCAGACGTGCAACTGCCATGTTTACAGTCTTAAAAGTATATATCTGGATACTTATAAACTGCTGACGAGATGCGGCATCAAGATCAGTGGTTCACAACACAAGTGCAGGAAGAACACCATCCTGCATTTTATAGTTGTTTCCCTGCTCCAACACACCTGAATCAGTGATTTATTTACCTCCTCAATGCTTGTTAATCAGCCATGGAGAGTTGGAGATTGAAAGTCGGAGGACGTGACAGTGAGTTGGCTGGCTCATAAAAAATCTTTAAAAAACAATTGACTGGTGGTGAGGCATACCGGTAATCTAGATTGTGAATGAACCAGAATGACTAGTAGTAGTGGGTTGTCTGAGGAGGAAGATATGAACTGGACACCTGTAAAAGTAAAGAAAAAAGGTGGAAAGACAGACAGGGTGGATATTCCAGTAATGGGAAATAAGAGAACATTAGAAAATGATGAATCACAATCATCAGACACTAAAAAGAGGGTGATGACGAGGGAAGATTTAAAGTCATACTTAAATTTAAAGAAGGGAATGATATTAAGAGTGTTAGTCCAGTATATTTGACCTCAGAACTGAGAAATACAACAGGTGACATAGAGATTGCTAAAGTATTGTGGGATGGGTGTCTTCTTATAAAGTGTAGAAATGTAGAACAAAAGAACAAGGCAATGAAGCTGAAAACTGTGTGCAAAAAGGCAACAATTGAGAAGAAAGTGGTTGGTGAAAAAAGAGGTGTTAGGGGAGTAATTTCAAGGATCCCCGTTGGAGAAAATCTAGTTGAGCTCAAACAACAGCTAAAAGGGGGAAACATTGTTGATGTCAGACGACTCCAAGCCGTACGCGAAGGAGTCAAAGTTGACAGTGAGTCTGTTTTGTTGACATTTAATGAAGAAGTCCTGCCGATTAAAGTAATGGTAGGATATTTGAGCTTCAGTGTACGAGAGTATGTTCCTCCTCTTATAAGATGTTTCAAATGTCAACGTTATGGACATATTGATAATGTATGTAGAGGCAAGCAGAGGTGTGGAAGATGTGGGGGGGAGCAGGTGTAACGGAGTTAAAAATATACTCTAAGATAATCAGTTACTCCACTGTATTCATGTTTGTGAATTTTATTTTATTGAGGTCTTTTATTTTGAAATGTATCAAGGAGGAAATGATGTGTGCACTTGGCTCCTCCCGTGTTTCCTTTCCCTCACTTTGCTGGAGAAGCTCTGTGAAGGTAAGGAGTGTGGAAGGCTCTCTGATGATATTTTATATGTTTCTTGAAATTTTTACTTTTAAAGTTGTACACTTTTAATCATATTGTTTGATATATCTTTTAAAACATTACAGTAACACTTATTTTCAATTTTAACCACAAATATAAAGGTTGTAGGCATTTTATTTTCCCTCTCTTTTCTTTTTGGTGCCACATTGTGTGATGTGCCCCCTGGTGGACAATGACTGTAATAGCAAGGGTGTTGTCACGTTTTTCATTTGGTAACATTTATTTTTGCACATGTAGGAGCCAGAAGTGCAGAAAACAGAAGACAAAGTGATGTGTTTATTTTATTGTCTTCTGCAGGTATGTGAAATTGTTGTTTTTGTTCATGTAATGACTGAATGTTGTCTTTTTGTTGTTCTAGACTGCCCAGTAGATGGCGCTGTTGTTCTTTTATTGCACTGTTTTTAATTATATATTTAGAAAATGTTATGTTTTGTTACTCTAAAAGAAAAATATTACTTTTCTGCTTTGTAAACCTCCTGAATGAAATATAACTGTTATATTGTGAGGCTCACTTTGCTGGAGAAGCTCTGTGAAGGAGCCAGAAGTGCAGAAAACAGAAGACAAAGTGATGTGTTTATTTTATTGTCTTCTGCAGGAGAACCAATAAACATTGGAGAAACAGTATTTTGACGTGCTGTCGTGTGTCCAAAATCAAGCATCGTCACACTGGTGCCGTGACCTTCAGGATCTTCAGACCTGCTTGATGCAAGTCGCCGTGGATGCTGTGCTGTTCTCCTGTTCTGCGCTCCCAATTTTCCTGTGTGGTTGGTCATATAAAGGACAGGAAAATTGAAAGCTTTACCTCTAGTTTTAATAGTAAACTGGTCATTTGAAGTTAAAACACAACGCAAGTACATTGATATTTTGAAAGTTTTTTTTATGGATCCCTTTAATACACCTATGTTACCTAAGGGTAGGGGTGCATGGCTTAGTTCTCTTGCCAGTAAAAGTAACATAGATCAAGCCACTGTAGTAGGAGGTTCTGTGAATCTAAGTCAGACCCCAGGTTGTACCGCTTTTGCTATGAATGTGAACGAGGGCCCCCGGGCTTCTACACCTAACAGTAATATTGATGTTAACAGTCTCACTGAAATTGTAGGGCAATTAGGAGCCCAGATTGGTGAATCTATTGTGACAAAACTGATGTCTACTGGTGTTGTAAATATGACTGGTTGCCATCAGACTGGTTCTACTGACCTGAGTGGTTCAAGTAGACATGACACTCCAAATGTAACAGTCCATATCAAACCAAATAAGGAACTTCAGTCTTACAGAGGTGATGGTACTGACAAATGTTCAATTCAGGAGTGGATTGAAATGGTTAAAACTTACCTCAAAAAGCAGAACATCTCTGTACAAGAACAGGCTGATGAGATTGTAAGCCATCTTATGGGTAAAGCCAGAGATGTTGTACGGATTTCTATGCGTAGTGATCCAGGCCTCGACGTAACAGAAAAGACTGAGCTGATCTACAGTGTCCTCCTGCACTATTTTAGTGATGCTTCTTCATGTCTCCCTCTTGCTGATTTTTACGCAACACTTCCCAGATCAAGAGAAAACCCAGTGGATTACTGGATTAGGCTCAATAAAGCTGCTGAGCTGGCTCTCGAGGGCCTACAAAGACAAGGAAAGACAACAGAAACCCTATATGATGAAGTGGCTGTCATGTTTGTAAAATATTGCCCTGACCCTGAGTTATCCTACACTCTGAAGTGTAAGCCCATCCATGAGTGGACCACTCGTGAGGTTCAGCTGAGAATCGATGATTACCAGAGAGAGTTGAGGGCTAGCAACAGAGCTGTTAGCACTGCCCAATTGAAGAGCCAGACTGCTGCCATATCCTCTGAACAGTCCAGTATATCTTCAGCAGTCACTGCAACACCTGAGAAACACTTTGTCCAAAATGTGTCAAATGTCTCATCTCAAGCCCAGAATCCTGTGAGCAATCCCACTTACCCAGTCTGTCATCCTGTTAAAGGTGTTCCTGGCTGCTCTTCTGCCTGCATTTCCACACCAGCAGTGTCACAAAACCTTCAGCAGTCGGAGAACGAACTGCTCAGTCAGATGGTTGAAATGTTCCAAAACATGATGGAAAGAATGCAGCAGCATGATGGACTACCTGAGACAGGGAGAAGGTTTCAACAGTCAACACGTAGCAGGCGTCCCAAGGAGGCTGCATGTAGGGTCTGCAGTGATAAGAGTCACACCACCATGTCTCACTGCCTGTCTGAAAAACTTTGTTTTGCTTGTCTTGCTCCTGGTCATGTTAGAATGTCCTGTCCAGCTAATAACGCTTCCAACACCCAGTCACAGGGAAACTAGCGGACCTGTATTTGGAGGGGGGCAGTACAGGTCTCAGCTTAAACTCCCAAAATGTAGATGTTTCTGATGCAGAGTCTATTTATACAAATGTGAATGACAACTGTAAGGACTCTGAAGTTGTTTTTCAGAATATTCACAAAGTCAGTAGCAGTGAGAGTCTTTTCTACACCCCAGTTGTGGTTGGTGGGTTACTGAAGCTAGGTGGTATGTTGGACAGCGGATCTATGGCCTGCAGCATTAATGAAGCAGCCGAAGTAAAACTACAACGGGCAGGTCTGATAAACAAAGAAAGTCAAGCCAACACAAACGTGACCCTTGTGGGTTGTGGTGGTCTGCGTGTAAAGCCCAAATGTGTTGTTGATGTTGAGATGGAGGTGTATGGCTGCAAGATGATGGTTCCCACACTGGTTGTTCCAGGTCAACATGATGAATTAATACTGGGGTCAAATGTCATAAAACACATTTTGCATCAGTCCAAGTTATGTGAGCCATATTGGAAAACCATATCCAGTCCCTGTCCAGAGAAGGACCCTGAAACTGAAAGTTTTCTGTCTATGCTTTCTGGACTGAGCCCATGGAGAGGCACAGACGTTCCTGATAAAGTTGGCACTGTCAAATGTAATTCGGCTGTGTGTCTTGAACCAGGTTGCGAGTACCTGATCTGGGGTAAACTGCCTAAGAATGTTGCTATTTCCACAGGCAGTACAGTGATGACAGAACCCACTACTTCTCGCTCAGCTCCCAGAGGTGTTTTAGTTGCAAAGATCATAACTCCTTTGTGGGGGGACAGGTGGATTCCACTGAAACTGATTAATACTTCTGACAGGCCTGTGTTGTTGAGACGCAATGCAAAGCTGGCTGACATTTATACCTGCACAGCGCTTGAAGACCTAGATGTGTGTGAGCAAACAGCAGTCTCTCTGTCCAGTTGTTGTCAGTCTGCAGCACCATCTTCCCTTGTTGCAACTTCTGTGAGTGATAAGCTCCGGTTAATTGGGCTCACTGATGTTGACATCGAGTCTTGTGAGACATCTGAAAGGTGTAAGGAAAAGATGGCTGACCTTGTTTTGGAGTATGAGGACATTTTCTCACGACATCATCTTGATTGTGGTGAAGCAAAGGGTTTTGTGCATCGTATACATCTTTCGGATAACAAACCTTTCAGACTGCCTTACAGGCGAGTACCACCAAGCCAGTATCAGAAGCTGCGGCAGGTTTTGAGTGAAATGGAGGAGAAAGAGATTATCAGGAAGTCAACCAGTGAATATGCCTCACCATTGGTTCTTGTGTGGAAGAAGAATGGTGATCTTCGCATCTGTACAGATTTTCGCTGGTTGAACAAAAAGACTTTCAAAGATGCTCATCCTCTTCCTCATCAGGCAGACTGCTTGGCAGCACTTGGAGGTAACTGTCTGTTTAGCACAATGGATTTAACGTCAGGTTTTTATAACATGCCACTTCATGAGGATGACAAGAAGTACTCTGCCTTTACTACACCCATGGGCCTCTATGAGTACAACAGGTTGCCGCAGGGCCTCTGCAACAGTCCTGCAAGCTTTATGCGGATGATGACAAGCATTTTTGGGGACCAGAACTATTTGAGTTTGTTGTGCTATTTGGATGATTTACTGGTGTTTGCCCCTGATGAAGAGACCGCTTTGTACCGTCTAAAAATGGTGTTTGACAGGCTGCGTAGCCACAACTTGAAGCTTGCCCCCAAAAAGTGCTTTTTCCTGAGGAGGTCAGTAAAGTTCCTCGGCCACATAGTGGACGAGTCAGGTGTGTCGACAGATCCCAGTAAGGTCGAGAGCATCACAAAATTGACAAGTGCCGACCTCATGGAAGCTGATGGTGTCACTCCTTCCCAGAAACGATTGAGATCCTTTTTAGGAATGGTGAATTACTACCAGCACTTTGTACCTAGATTCTCTGCTGTTGCCAAGCCACTTTTCGATCTATTGAAAGGAGGAAAGAGAAAACTGAAGAGTCGTGCCAATGCCAAACTCTCTTGCAGAAAGCTGAGTGCAGCTGATTGGACAACCAAAGAAATGAAAGCTTTCGAGGACTTGAAGATGTCACTGGTCAACTCTGTGGTTCTAGCTCATCCTGACTTCTCTCGTCCCTTTCTCTTGTTGACTGATGCATCTCAGGATGGCATTGGGGCTGTTTTGGCTCAGATTCAGGAGAATGAAACTAGAGCCAGACCTATTGCTTTTGCCAGCAAGTCACTCTCTCAGTCTCAAAAGAACTACCCAGCTCACAGGCTAGAGTTTCTAGCATTGAAATGGTCGGTTTGTGACAAGTTCAGCCATTGGCTCAAAGGTCATCGTTTCACAGTCTGGACCGACAACAACCCCTTGACTCACATCCTCACAAAACCAAAGCTTGACTGTTGTGAACAACGTTGGGTCGCTAAGCTGGCAAGTTATGACTTTGACATAAAGTATGTTCCAGGTCAGCAGAACATTGTGGCTGATGCTTTGAGTCGTGTGCCCTTTGTTAAGGAGAGTGTATGTGGCAAACTGCTCGTGGAGCCTTATGCAGACTTCCTTTCAAAAGCTAAGGATATGTCACACACTTCCGTTCAGGATACCTTCCTATCATCAACTGACCGCAAACAGCTCGCTCCAGTGAATGAAGACACCCTGTCAATAAAAATGTGCCATTTGCAAGTGTCACCTTCATCTGTGGACAAGGATGATGTGTCAGCTGTGTTGAAGTCACATGTTGAGTGGGAAGTTGGTTCCAGGACTCGAGCTACAGAGATGCTGCTTCAAATGCCTCAGTTGCTCCCACCAGGACAAGACGCCTTACCTGCCTACACTGAAAGAGAGCTGCGTGACAGACAAACTCAGGATGTCACCTTGTCTCGTGTCATGTTTTATGTTGAGAGACATCGCAAGCCCTCTAGGAGAGAGAAAACTAATGACTCACCATCTGTCAAAAAATACCTGAGTCACTGGGAGAAGTTGTCTGTGAATAATGGTGTGTTGTACAGGGTTTCCAGAGACCAGAGGTCCAAGAACAAACGTTTGCAATACGTTGTCCCAGATTCTCTCAAGGATGAGGTCCTGAAGGGGATCCATGATGATGCTGGTCACCAGGGCCAGTTCAGGAGCCTCAGCTTGACCAGGCAAAGGTTTTTCTGGCTGAACCTTGAGAGAGATGTTAGAGACTACGTGCGCAGTTGTCAAAGATGCCTCGTCAGTAAGACAGTTGAACCAGAAGGAAGAGCACCTCTAGTGAGCATTAAATCATCCAAACCGCTAGAGCTAGTCTGTATTGACTTTTGGTCTGCTGAGAACTCAAAGAACAAGTCAGTTGATGTGTTGGTTATCACAGACCACTTCACAAGACTAGCACAGGCATTTCCTTGTAAAGATCAGTCTGCTAAGCAGGTGGCCAGACTTCTCTGGGACAGATACTTCTGTGTTTTTGGCTTCCCTGAACGGATCCACAGTGATCAGGGTGCTAACTTTGAAAGCCAACTGATTAGTGAACTCCTCAGGGTCTCTGGTGTAAAGAAATCGCACACAACACCTTATCACCCGATGGGAAATGGGAGTGTGGAGCGTTTTAATCGAACATTGGGTGGTATGATCCGTGCTTTGCCCCCTGAAGCCAAAGCAGACTGGCCTCGTCGCCTACAGACTCTCACGTTCATGTACAACTGTTCAACTCATGAAACAACAGGTTATCCTCCATTTTACTTGATGTTCGGCCGCACACCACGTCTGCCAATTGATGTTCTTTTTCGTTCTGTTCTTCATGACTCTGATGTGACAAGTTATGACAAGTATGTGGCATCTCTCTCCAATGACTTGAAGGAAGCCATGGACATTGCTCAGACTCATGCAACTAAAGAGATGGATCGACATGCTCAAATCTACAACAGGAAAACAAAAGGATCCCATATTGATATCGGTGACAGAGTGCTAGTGGCGAACAAAAGAGAGAGAGGCAAAAAGAAGCTAGCTGACAGGTGGGAATCCACAATCTACACTGTGTTAGATATGAATCCAGAGACCCACACATACAAAATCTGTGACACTGTGTCTGGTCAGACGAGGGTGATCCACAGAAACTTGCTGATGTTGGCCAACTTTCTTCCTGTGGTGGATGTTCATGACTCACTTGATCATGTTTCCTGCGCTAGCACTGCACAGTCCTCTATGCTGGATGACAGATCTGTAGATGAATCCCTGGGTGGGAATACAGATGAAGTTGACTTGGATGTGGACCCCGCTACTGAAAGCAAGAATATCCTACCTGTTGTTGGAAGTGTGGATGATGGTTCTGTGAGTGATGCCAATCATGTGGACTCTGACAGGAGAACAGTGGAGTGGGTCACACAGCTGACTGAGCCAAGCATTTCACAAGGGGATGATTCTGAAATAGCAAGTGTGACATCTGACCATCCTTCCTCCATTGTGTTACCTGTGACCCAAAATGGTGAACAATCCGTTTCCGGCGAACCTGAAAATGTGACTGATGTTGTTGACAGTTTTAGTGAGGTATCACAGTCAGACCCTGTTCTGAATGATCTGACCAATGTACATCACTGTGATGATGTTGACCAAGCCTCACAAACCCACGTTGGTTCTGTTGGTGTCCCCTCTCAAATCAGAACAAGATTTGGCCGTGTGGTTAAACCTGTGAATAGGTTAATACAGACAATGTCTAAACAAGCTGTGGTTCAAGATGCTTTTGATGTTAGAACTGTTTGCAAGTCCGTTTTCCAAGCTTTCACTAACTGAAGTTTCCTTTTTGTAGCCTGTATTTATCACTGACCGCTTTGTTTGGTCTTGGTTATGTTTTTTTTATGTTCTTTTTGTCTTGAGCAATACTACACACTATCTGGGGTCTTGGGATGGGTGTATATGGGCACCCTGTTGCCAGTGGTTGGATTGAGGTATAAGCGCTACTCTCAGTCCACTGCATCCTATGTGGATACTTTTGTCAGTTGGTTTTCTTGGTAATAGACCCTTCAGAGTTTCATTTGATGAGATCTGGTGTAATCTTTGTGTAGCTGTGGCTCAATTTCAATAAAATTCAGTGGGGGTGGGTGTAACGGAGTTAAAAATATACTCTAAGATAATCAGTTACTCCACTGTATTCATGTTTGTGAATTTTATTTTATTGAGGTCTTTTATTTTGAAATGTATCAAGGAGGAAATGATGTGTGCACTTGGCTCCTCCCGTGTTTCCTTTCCCTCACTTTGCTGGAGAAGCTCTGTGAAGGTAAGGAGTGTGGAAGGCTCTCTGATGATATTTTATATGTTTCTTGAAATTTTTACTTTTAAAGTTGTACACTTTTAATCATATTGTTTGATATATCTTTTAAAACATTACAGTAACAC
>JBBPBX010021327.1:6742-42488 GCA_038048925.1 Garcialebias charrua
GGACAGTGGACCCCAAGTACTTGAAGTCCTGCACCTTTGTCCAGCACTGTTCCCCCGACCTCCCTCTCATTCACACATTTACTCTCTCTTCCTACGGCTGACTTTCATTCCTCTTCTTTCAGGTGCATACCTCCACCTCTCCAAGTTCTCTTCCACCTGTTCCCTGATCTCACCACAGATCACAATGTCATAGGCAAACATACATTTTAAAACATTGTCAAAAATCCTTTGGTGTGTACTAATAGGGGATTTTTTTTTCAAATATAGTAAAGTAAAGTGCTATGTGTTGTTAGTGTTGTATGTTCCCATACAATCGTGAAATTAGTTCCCTGTGTAAGATGTGATTAGTATATCTACGGTCAGATTTACTGAGCCGTACTGTATACTAAATGTAAGAATGAGCAGGTGTTTACCTGTCAACCTTAGCATCAATTATATCACGAGTTCTCTTCTTTTTCATGGATTAAACGATAAATCTGTGATCAGATGACGAGATGTAAAAGGCATGAAACGTTAATTTATATTTGACTCATCAGGAGATGAATATTTTACTAACAAATCATAAATTTTACATAAAACATGTACAACTGATTGATCGATCAAATTCCTATAATTTACTCGTCAGCAGATTTAAAATTAGGGACAACAGAAACAAGTAACTAAGATGACATATTACTTATATCTGAAGGTTCTTTAGCTTAAAGTTCTGGCGAAGATAAGGTTTATAGTTAGGTTTAGGAGAGAAGGTGGAAAAGGGAAGTAGAAGAGGGGTAACTATCTTGAATGTTTATAACCAGAAAACGTAGCAGCCCTTCGAGAGGCGTCCGCTGGACTTCAGGTCCGCTAGTGAACATAGACTCTTTACCTTTGCGCAGACTCTCATCCAAAGCTCTGGTAAAGTAGGGCCAACCTTAAATGTGCACAGATCATCCATCTGGCTACATTTGGCAGGCAACGTGTTCGCTTACAGCGTCTCCTGAGGTCCGCTTCGACCAACTCAAGGTAGCGTCACTGTTCCGGTTTGGTTCTTCAAGATAAAAGATTTCTGAAAGGAGATTAATTCACAGCTTGGAGCTGTGACACTTGAGGGGTTCACAGCTGATGTGCTGTAACCCTTTGCTGATAGAATGGGGGTCTTTGGCTCATGACTCGCGTCCACAGCAGAAAGAGAAAGTCAGTGCATCTTACACTTCCTCTTGGGACTGAAGCGTTCAAGGAAGTAAACACTTTTTACAAGAGGTGTTGACTTCTAAACTCAGGCCCTCCCGATTGGTTCGTGAACCAGGAGGGGAGTGAAGAGTGAAAGTCAGAAAGTCAAGGTAACAGAGAATCTGTTTATAAAAACAAAGAGGAATGTTTTTTAGAATGAAAGGAGACAGAACGCCAACTGTTGTCTACAACGTGATTTCCCTGTCTCTAACAATTTAAACAAAGACTGTGAGATCAGTCTGACATATTCTTGACTTTAGACATACGGTAGTTTGATTGACCATATTAAAGAGTAACACTGTAATGCTCACATTGAAGAATAACACACCATAATAGCAAATGATCATGAGAATGACAAAGGGTTATTCTGTTGATTATATCTGAATTAACACAAATTAAAGGAGTCTCTAGGTGATTTAATTTGTATTTTTGATTCAAATTAAAATGTAATAAAAAGTGTTACTGTCCCTTCAGGAGTATCTCCCAGAAAAGATAATCACTAAGAGTGATCAGACATCAGGTGATCCACTACACCTGCATTTAACCCATCACATGTGAGATACACCCAGGTGGAGCAGTGGGCAGCTATGTAAGCACCCAGAGAGCAATTGGTGTCTTGCTCAGGGACACCAAAATATGTGGGAATAGCTGGGAGTTGAACCACAACTTTCTGGTTCCAGGTCAGCTGCTCTACCTCTACCCCATCTCTCCCAAATATGGCCACAAAATAAATATTTTGGCAAATACAAATAATAAAATAAAATAAAAATGTGGATTTTTTTTTCAACCTAAGACACTTAGAGTTAAAGTAAAATAAAAATAAACATTGAGAGATGGATAAAGTAAGTTGTTTACTTCAAACAGGAATAAAACAGTTGAGGTGGTCTCAAACTTTAGCTTTCTAAAACTTACAATGCAGAATTAAATCTGATTCCCAGTCAGTTTCACTTTAAATCACAACTTCATACATGTGATCAAAACATCACTTGTGAGCCAGGAAAACAACACTGAAAGTTATGCACCATAACTCACGTTCCCTGAGGGAAGGGAACGAGGTGAAACACATTGACTATGGGAATTGCGCCGCCGCGCGGTTCACCTGAAGTAATACAATCATGCACACAAAAAAATGGCAGGTTGGCTTTCTTGGACTGTGAGGTCTCAGTTTCTGATAGAGGAAATTTGCAAACTGATGTGTACCGCAAACCCACCCACACAGACCAGTATTTACAGTTCGACTCCCATCACCCTCTGGAGCACAAGTTAGGAGTCATCAGGACTCTGTATCACAGAGCAGACAGCGTCCCCACTAACTTAGGAGCCAGACAGAAGGAGAAATCACACACAAAACAGGCTCTAGGGAAATGTGGATATCCTAACTGGGCCTTCCTGAAAGCAGAGAAGAAACCCAAACAGGACTCCAGCCAGCCATCAGGTGAAAAGAAGGAACCCAGACCCAGACCAGTGGTCATTCCGTATGTTGCGGGAGTTTCAGAGACATTGAGACGTTTATTCTCTAAACACAACGTCCCAGTGGCTTTTAAACCCCAAAATACATTACGGCAAAGACTGGTTCATCCCAAAGATCCAGTCCCCCGGCACAAACAGAGTAATATTGTGTATGCTGTTCAGTGTCAGGAGGGCTGTGATCAGTCTTACATCGGGGAAACTAAACAGCCACTGGCCAAAAGGATGGCCCAGCACAGAAGATCAACATCATCAGGTCAGGACTCTGCAGTCTACACTCATCTCCACGCCAGCGGTCACTCTTTCAAGGATGAAGATGTTCACATCCTTGATAGAGAGGAACGATGGTTTGAGAGAGGAGTAAAGGAGGCCATCTTTGTGAAAAGAAACCGTCCATCATTAAACAGGGGTGGAGGCCTCCGGGTTCAACTGTCCCCCTCTTACAATGCTGTTATTGCTAGTATCACTCAGCCCTCTGTGAATAGCAAACAACCATCAGGGTGCTAATGATCCATTGTTAGGCTGATGGCCCTCCTTGATCATGTGAGCAACTGGTTTCAGGCTGTCATCAGCCAACTGGTTGTGCAACACTGTGGGAGGGTGCTATTTATAAGACTGAGCTGAACACAGCAACTCAGACTGAGGAAGTCTTTCGGACGAAAGACGAAACGTTTCTACATTTTTTTTGCTTTGTTTTGTTTTATTTTTTGAATGTCCAGAGGACCAGACTTAGCTTTTTTAGATAATACAATCATGCCTTGAACAAGGCAGGTGGGCGTCAGCGTCAGCAATGAAGCCCCACCCTCTTTGCATAAAAGAGGCTGACGCCCCACCTTCATTCTCAGGGTGCACTTCACCGAGCTTGGGCATTGAAAGGGCAAACATGTGTTGCACCTCGTTCCTTTCCTTCAGGGAACATGGGTTATGGTGCATAACTTTCAGTTCCCTTTTCAATCAGTACACTCGGTGCAACACATTGACTATGGGAGCGTAATTCAATCACACCCTGGAAATGCTCTGGAAATGCATGCTTGTGAGAACTTCTGCCTTAGACTGCAGGCATTTAGCTGTTCTCTACTCTGTGGTAGAGAGGACAGCCTGAGTTACGTCACATGCTGTGACGTCTAAACTGTAGTGTTTCACGAATGTGTTTGAAGATGTCCAGTTTGCTGTAGCACATATATCTGCCACTGGTACACCCTTGAAAAGGGCCCATGAGGTAGCCAGGCCTCGGGTTGAGTGAGCATGTACCCCACTGGGCACCTGCTGACCTTTACTGCTATAGGCACAAACGTTTTTCTCGGCATCCCCTCACATAGGATTTCAGCCTGTTTCCGCCTTTGTTCCAGCCTGCTTTGGATTCATTCCAGAGCTCCACCAAAGAGTTCCGTGGGCTCGATTGGGTGGTGGAGGAATGGGCTCCACTGGCCCTCCGGCAGGTCTGTCAAGGTTAGCCACAAATGGCGTTGAGCGATGACAATCTCTGCCAAACTTCTCCCCTGAGTGATGGTCGCTGTCCCCATCAAGCGGAGGACAAAGTCTATCGCCTTGCAGGCTTCCTCCAGGACCTTGGCTGTCTTTTTCTTGTTGGAGATCTACTGGAGCTCCTTTAGCTTTTCGGCCAAGTAGGCCTGCATCATGGCCGAAGCGTTCATGGCACGGGCCGTGAGGCCGTGAGCCCGGTAACATTTCTCAAGCTGCGAGGCTGAGACGCGGCAGGCCTTGCTGGGCAAAGTTGACCTGGAGCCCAATGTTCTTGGGGCTAAGTGGGCCAACAGCGTGTCCTCCATCTGTGGGAGGTTGGCCATTCCTACAGCCTCCATGCCAGCAACGTCAAGGAACTGGGAGAGAGGCAAAGTCATTGGAGCCCTGGGTTCAGCCCAGGTGCGAGTCAGCTATGTCTGGAAGTCGGGAAAAATCAGCATCCTGTGCCTCGTGGCCGATTGCTGCTTGGCGAAGAAGTAGTTCCCCGCCAACTTCGTTACTTGTTGTCGGGAGGGGGGGGGGTCTGGCCAGTTGAGCTGTAGCGTGTCCGCCGCTCTGCGACACAGCTCGAACAAAGTGGGGACAGAGACATCAGTCTCTGGATGAGCTGTCGTTGGGTTCTGGGAGAAGTCCTTGTCTTCTCCTTCGTCCTCGTTTTCAGCTTCGTCATCCGTTTTCTCACCCGAGGATGTTAGCGAGAGCTCGTCTGCACGTAACAAGTTCTCTTATGTCGAACTCGGTGGTGGAGTCCCCCACGGGGGCCACCATGTCCATGCTGTTCCCCCAGTCAGCATGGCCATTGTCCTCCAGCTCTATGGCCTCAAGCTCCACGGTGGAAGTGAGCCCCTCGGTGAGGTCTGGTTCTCGCGCCGCCGAGGAGCTGCCCATGGCTTTGACCACGACGTCCATGCGTCGCTGTCTCATGGCCTCACGCATCTGGTTGCAGTGAGGGCAGGACTCGGGTGAATCTAGCGCTGTTTTAGCGTGTAACATCCCCAGGCAAACCGGACAGGCCTCGTGGGTGTCCGTCGCCGAAAGGGAGTAGCCGCAACTGCTGGGGCAGGCTCAGGAGCTGGGACTCGAAGGCTGGTCTTCTTCAAATTTTTTGACTTTCTCTTTCCCTTCTCGGGAGCCATGGCTGAGAAGGGTTGTAGCTCGTTAGCTATCTGCTAACGCGGTCCGAAGACATCTTCTCATCAAGCCGCTCTTGTCGGCTAGCCTTCTAGCTTTGTTAGCTACAGGTAGCATGTGACGTAGTTAGCGTCGTAGAGCAGAGCTGCGAAGAGAGCAGAAGAAAAAAACCTTGAGGTTAAATAAAACGGTACTGTACTAGGCTAGCTTTCGCTAACCCAGTTGTACGCAGGAAATTTCTCTGTTGCACCCAGGGCAGGGAGCGAGCTCACCTCCAGTCGAGCAATGTAGTCACAGAGAGTCCCATGAAGTTCAGGTGTAAGCGAGGTGAAAAGCAAAAAGAGAATGAAGGTGGGGCGTCAGCTCCTTTTATGCAAAGAGGGCGGGGCCTCATTGCTGACACTGACGCCCACCTGCCTTGTTTAACACTAGCACTACCACATGTGAGCCATTTGGATATTCTAACTATACTTCCCATGGGAGTTAGTCAAATGGCTCATTGAATTAGCATTTTTGCAGCCATTGGTATGTATATGAGGCCATTCTGTTGGTGTGGATGAGGCCTTGGGGGCATAATTATATATCAGAGTCAGAGAGTCAGAGAGTCTTTATTGTCATTTGCACCGCATGTGGTACATGTGATGAAAACGAGATTATGTACACAGGGTTGTGTATATAAATATATAAATATATATATATATATATATATATATATATATATATATATATATATATATATATATATATATATATATATATATATATATATATATATATAATATATATATATATATATATATATATATATATATATATATATATATATATATATGCTCCTTTCAGCAAATTTTTGAAAGTACAGAGCTATATCTCAAGTCTCTCTCTGGTGTAAGAAAGCAACTCTCACCTGAAGAAGCAATGCTTTTGGAATGTGGAGGGTATTTGTGGGGGGAGTATGGTTCTCAGTGTGGGGGAGTGATCCTTTGTTTTGCCCTACTGGAGGTGATATGCTGGAGAAGAAAGGAAGGAATGTTTACTATTCAAACCCACAAACAAAGACCTCCAGCCCCAGGGGCCCAAACACCTAATGGAAGGTGAATACTTTAAAATTGTCATTTGACAAACTCACAGTAGTTATAATAGTAGTCTGAATTTCCTGGGTTTTCCAGTGTTAATATGCAAATTATAGAATATAAGGAAATATATGCAAACTATGAATGATAATAATAGTAAGCGCTTTAGGAGCAGAATTATAAACCTCAAGTTCCCAAGTTCCTCCTCCAGCAGCAAGGCAGTTGTCTCCCTTGAACACACAAAAATAGAGAAAGAACACCAGATTTATATCACCATCATAGAAACATTAATATACTTTTTGAATTTGCCACACGTACTCAGGGGCATTCCCCTGGCTTTGCTCGGGGAATGTCCTCCTATGTCCTCGAGTTTTCTTCGTGTATGTGAAACTCTAATATGTAATGTTTTTATTGTTCTAGGTGTCTGTTCTATGTGTGGAAATTCCAGCACCGAGTGGCCCCATTAAACAGAGTCCTTCTGGGCCCGCACTCAACTTTACTCAGCTACTTTGGTCTACCAAGGCATGAGAGTTCGAATGCGACCTCTTCTTGTTGTCCAGCCCAATCCTTTAGCTCCTTCCTGGTTCACGGGCTGAAGCACACTGAACCGTGTGGATCCCCTGGCATTGACACGCACTGCCTGTGGTGTGCGTTCAGCGACCCCACACGGGTCCTTCCTGACCAGGGCTGTCTGATCTTGCCTCCCCGGGACTCCGTTGAGAAAACCCCCTCAGCTGGAGCATTTCCAGGAACCACCTATCATAAACAGAATGTGCCACAACAAACAACACCCAATAAATTATAAATCAGTAGTACAATGAATGATTCATGCATGTTAGTTGGGTTTGGAAGAGACTTAATCTTCATTAGGGTTAATTATGAGTAGTTTTAAGGCGGTTCATACTTACAAAAATACTGTACCTTTTCACTCAGCTTATAGCAGAAATTACACACATAACAATAACATCACAAGCGGCGGCAGAGCATAATTAAAAAAAATAACATAGCAAGCGGCGGCAGAGCATAATTCTAAACAATAACATAGCAAGCGGCGGCAGAGCATAATTCACAAAACATTGTACACCTGTGGTTCTATACACCTTTTTCCTAAGTCAATAAGTCACATGTCGTCCAGTCAAGTCAATTGCTATAATTCTACAGAACCATCATATTTCTAAACACCCTCTGATCAGGTCCACTTCAGGTTTGAGTGGTTTGAGCCTGCAGGCCAGGAAACATTTCCAAGGGGCGTCCCCCATCCTGCTTCACACACATTTCACAGAGGGGAAAAAAAACAGTGTTGTTAATTGCTCATTTGAAATATGCTTGCATCAATACTCCTTCCTCCATGACATGATTAAGGAAAATAAAACGTTCAAGACCGATGCCGCCTCAATATCAACGCAAGTGAACTTTGTTTATAACGCCAATTTATCAGTTATCCTTATTATTCTTTGTATACTAAAATGTATTTACCATCTTTTAGTTAATTAGTTATTTCTAGGAACATTTGTCAACCTAGTTGTTTCTAGGAAACATTTACAATCTAGTTATTTCTAATTAGTTATTTCTAGGGACCAATTCCAACCTCTCTATTTTTAGAAACATCTGTCAGCCCCTTAACCCCCTTTTGAAACAAAACTCTACCTTGTTTCAATTATGCCAAAGTTATTTGGTTAATAAATTGGAAATTGTGTCTAAATTTACCATCCTTTAACCTAAGCACTAGTGTCAGATGTTTCCTAAACCTCAGCCTATTGCCACCACTAATTTGGTTTTCACAACCATATAGCTAACTGTAATCTACGATATCATCTCATTTTCTTTACAATTATAATCATTTACCAAAATGTACCCCTTGTGACACATCAGAATCTCAACATGCACTCCGCCAAGGATAACTGCAAAAACAGAAATATAAAAGTTAACTCGTTTTAGGGTCAGGAGCTGGGATCATTTCCCTTGCTTTCCTTAAGCTTCACCACAGAGTTACAGGAACCAGAAAAAGCAAGTTGTCAGATCCACCTGAGCACAGTATAACTAAAAATCATGAAGCCTGCGCTGGCAGGCCCAAATGTGCCTATGTGTTTCATTAAAAATTTATCATAGCAACTGTAGTTTTGATCCCGGCTACTAAGATCAACGACAGATCCTCACAGATCGATATGGGGTGCGGCCTTTGCTGGTGTGAGTGACTTCAGGACCATTTGTTCTCTTGTCTGTTTGGAGAACGTGTTCAGCTTTCTCTTGTTCCAGCCCCCAGTGAGACGTTCACTGGGTTCTGATTCTCGTCCGGACCCCCCAAATCCGGACCGTATATCCTGGCCATTTGTGTCTGATGACCATGTTTTGACAGTTCTTTGAGAAAGTCTTTGCCTCTGCTCGGCTGAAAGTTTTTGTGGACAGTCTTTTGTTCTTTTGGTGCCTTTGTTGTTTTCAGTCGTTCCTTGCGTAAGCCCCTCAAAAGTTCTTGAGCAAGGTTGCATATGAGTCCAGCCATGTTGTTGTTCTTCCCAGTGAAGTCACAGTGAGTCAGTTTCTGGACACGCCTTCATATTAAATCTGATCCGATCTGATCAATAACCACAGTAGCTGAGATTCAAAAGTCAGATGCTGCATGTGTTTTGACAGAGGCCTATCTTAATGCATATTTACCATTATGTGTTCTGTATAGATGAGGTGGGATTCATAAGACTCACTCATGCCGTTCCATCAACATTGTTCAATGAGGCTATTTAAAAAATTTAAAAATCATTAACAGACCAGGATCAAATTAATTTTCTGTTAACAATCTTTATTATGGATCCTTCGACGGAGGCATCTTTTAATCTGATCTGCACAACAGATCCAAAACATTAGTTTACCTAAAAGTGAAATAATCAATTTTACCCTGAAATCAAAAAATACTGTAGCCTACTTTTATTTCAGAACGTACAATGTACGGTCTTCTAAGACCCCCTTGCTAGTATACAGTCTATGATAATTAGCAAATTCCTTGAGCCTTCTAAGATCTGCCTTCTTGTTGGATTTATTTATGTATCGTGTATATTTTCATGTCTAAACCGCACAGCTAGATGCCCTCCTAAATTGTCAATTTGAAATTATTAAGCTCAGTGGCTCATTTATTCAAAGTAAAAATATGGGCTCGTTCATTTTGGCCTGTTGTTCCAGGTATCCAGGGGTGTCAAACTCATTTTGATCTGGGGGCCGCATACAGCTTAATCTGATCTCAAGGGGGTCAGACCAGAATACTCATTCTAAAGGTCCACTTTTTGTCTTTGTATTAGTGCAAAGAATAAATAGATTATAAAGATATTAACATTAAATTAATTGTCCTTTTACATTTTTACTCAGTTTAACATTTAAGTGCATTACATATTAAAAAACTGATCAGTGATTGCACGTTTTAAAACATTTATTCAACAAACTGTTTTGTTAAATACCCTGATGCATGCTCAATAATCCAGATAGAAAAATCTAAAAAAGCTAAATCTGGGCTTCTGGACATACAAAAAAACAGTTCTGTTAAAACCCTTTCCTGCATGTTAAAAGTGCATCAAAATTTAGAAATGAATGAATTTTAAATCCATTTTCCACATCTAGGAAGCAACTAGTCGATTTGCGTTATATATTGAATTCATTACTATAATTATTATTATTATTATTATTTATTCTTCAAACCCCAATCTGTCCTCTTCTTTTATTCATCTGACTCCAAACAGTTATTAAACTCTGTACCTACATCCCTTTACTTTTATTAAATGTTTCAGAACGAATGACCCAACTGGATGACTGAATTAATATTACAAATAGAAGTGACTCTGACCTCTGTTTGGTTTTCCTAGAAATTATTATGCTCCTGTCTGCAGTACCTTTTTTCGTCTATCAGGGGTCTCCATTATACTCAGGCTCAGTGTTTGCCAGGTGTACGATAATTAGCGTATTTGTACGATAATTTTGCCCTCTCTACGATGTACGATCGATAATCCTGAAAAAGGCCAAAAATACAATAATTTCGCCATTCTGTGAACGTGTAGTTGTGATCGGTTTCCATCAGCCTGTCGCAACTGTCTGTCGGAGTTATTTGTAAACCCTGAAGGCGTCTTGGAATTCCAGCTAATCGTGCTTTTCTAAATGTGACAGAAGACTTTCTGTAGAGCACCAGACAATAATGCGTATTAATGTCTATGGTTCCCCCTAGTACTGACGCCACAAAGCTGTGAGTGCCTGTTAGACGCTACAGTATTCAACAATAGAGTGACTTATTTTGTTTATGATGGGTGTACGATAATCCTACATTTCTCAACTGGCAACCCTGCTCAGGCTGTACAGGAAACGACTGTCTTTTGCGTCCCCATAGTTGCCAAATCCGCTTATTTCAAGCGGCATTGGGCTTGTTTTTCCCTGGAGTCGCTTTCAAATTTGATCATCCGCTTGTGGCGGGTTTTCATTTTTGCTTCTCGCGGACATTGAGTCGCTTATTTGTGCTTGTTTTGAAGGAGCTGATCGCTTCTTTCGGTCTAGAGATCTGGCAACCCTGCAACGCTCACAAGACGTGGACATTCACTGGAACTATTCACAAAAGTACGTCTTCCAAATTGGTAATCCATTTTCTCTGCTTCTTATATTGGGAAATACAAGTATGATACGTTCGGTTCTACATCCTCACGTCCTATACACAAATTATAAGACTACGTCTCGTAAACCACGTCGGACCTAGTGGCTCGTTAGCTTTGCTGTTAGCTGCTAAATTCGTCTACAAAAACCAACTTTGGATTATTTAAAGTCGATATTGTTTATCTACACGACGCGCCACTGTACGCTTTGTTAGCGAATCCGATGTGAGCTGTCTACCGTTACAAAGTTATAAAATGTCCGCTGTTAGGCATATGCTATGCTAACGGGAGGTTCATTGCAATTTTCCAACTTTCCCGTTTGTCTAAGTGTTATAACCTAAAATTATTGAGATAGAATGTCATAATCCTTTTTGATCAATCCTTCCAACTGTGACGGTTCATTCGGCCCTAATTAATTTGTCTCGAACTGTCCGCAAATATTTTATTTGTTTATTCAAAAAACTGTTACACGTCCTGCGGCCTTTTAGCTTGGTTAAAACCAGACCCCCGTTCAGAGCTGAACTGAAGTTCTAATTTTTTCATTTCACGCTGTAGAAAATTATCTAATCCTGTTAAAATGGAGAAGTGTAAACTGTTTTAATGTAATGTTTATTTTTGTTTTTCAGGAACCCAGCACCAACTCCTGAGGAGGTGGAGAATTCGTTTATTACTCTATTAACTGCTGTATCTAAATAAAACTGTTCTAACTTCAGCGCCTCAATGTTTGTTTCATATTTAATCTTCAGATAGCTTGGGAAAAGTTTAAGAAGAAAAAACAATTCATAAATATGTCATACAGGCTAAAAAAATACAGTAGTCATTATTTTCCTCCTTCTGTTTTTGAATTCTTTAAAGTCCATGACTCACCATGTTTTCAAATTGCATCGCCATTATTTATTTGTTTATTTAAAAATAATACAGGAGCGTTTATTTATATTGTAGAGAAATAACGCTAAATGTGTTATTTCATGATTCATAGCAAATTTTTAGCAAAAGCTCCAGGAAGATCTGCCCCTCTCTTTTTTCTCTCCCAGTGGGTCGGGAGTTCAGAAAGGTAGCCGCGCAACGGAGCTCTGAGCGCGCGTGCTCCCCAAGGCTGGACAGAACCGAGCCCTGAGTCAACGAAAAGAACTTCAAAGGTAACAGCAGAACGGGGAGCCAGGGAGAAGACGAGAGAAGCCGCGCGGCTCTTGCTCCTCTCTGGGCAGAAGCTGAGAGGCTTTGAGAGCAGCGAGCAACCGTCCGCAGCGGTGTTATATCTTATTAAAACGTCTATAAAATAAATAATAAATAAAAACAGAGCACTGGTCCAGTTGTACATACAAATGCACCAAGAAATATGCAGTTTTAACTCCCATTTTTTTTAAAGATATGTATGGGAACAATTAAATAACAAGTAGGACAGTGCTTTTATTGAGGCAAAAAGAAAATATTGTGATATCAAGGTATTTTACTTAATAATTTCTGTATAAAGCCTGTTTCAGCTTTTTCAGCTAATTCTACATTTTTAATCCAACTTTTCAGCCTAATTTAGCAAAACCATGCTCTTGTTTAGCTATTTTTTTTAACTCATTCTAATTAACTTAAACTGTTTATTTTCATTAGACCAGTGTTTTTCAACCTTTTTGGAGCCAAGGCACAGTGTTTTCATTGAAAAAAATCACGAGGTACACCACCAACCAGAATTGTAAACAGAGATACTGTACTCTGTATCTGCCTATATTAAATATATAGTCATTCTTATCATAGTGTCTTGAATAGAAATGAAATAAACACAGAAATGTATTTTTATCATATTTTATATTTCTTATTTCAATATGGTCTTGTGACTGTTACATGCTCAAAGCAGCAAGGGGTGATATGTACTATTTAAGTTTACCGGTATATTTTTTTTGGGGTACTTCATTGTGTATTTTATGAGTGTGGACAAAGTCAAACACTAAAGCTGTTTAGAAAACCACTTGGTTTCTAAACTTAAAAATATTTAGATCACAGATCAAAAGATTAAACTGAGAGCCTGTATCATTTTAAGGGAAAAATATGTTGTTTCAAAATTTCATAGCATCTACAAATCCCCCCCAAAAATTGGGATAAATCCATTTTTCCCACTGTGCCGTAGTGGACCCCTTATAGCCTTGGCTCCTTCTCGGCCCCCCCAGCAATAAAAGTCTAGTTCCGCCACTGGTCCAGAGCAGCACAGCGCTGCAGAGAGAGAAAGCCACGTGTAGTTTGGAGAGCAGAGACAAGTCACGCAGGTGAGGCAGGCATGCTGACGTGACATGGCAGGAAACCATTATTTTAGAACATAAAAAAGATTTAGTATTCTGTGACTAATTCTATTTTTAACTGGTCCAGATTTGGAACTCTTATCAGATTATTTTATCAGCGAAAGTCAGCGCATCCATTTCAAAACTCTCACCCTAGTCCCGCCCTTACTTATTTAATCTCGAATTATAAGTAAGTCTAATTGTCACTGTTTTAAACTAGTCACCACTCTAGTAAGTTTACAGTTTAAACTTGGTCTCAGCGTTACAGGGTCAGCGGCGAATAAATTATTTATTTATTCTAAAACCCCGACCCCTCTGTTCCAAACGCCCGTCGGCATTTGGGAGGCGCGACCACTGCGTGTTTTTACCTGGGACTTGGGTATTATTATTTACTTCACGTATACGTATACAGTACTTACTCGTCTTATTTCCTTATCTCACTGGAGTCCAACACACTGAGTTAAAATTTGCCTATAAATGTCCAATTTCAGATTTTTGTTGAAACAGGCAATCTGCTTACCTCATTGTTGTGTAGACCGGTCACTGATCAGTGCTCTGGACTCCCGCTCGTCCTTTCCTGTCCGCGCGTGCAACCAATCTCAGTGGGACCTCCATTTTTGTTGGCTTTGATTCTTATTCGCCCCGAATTCGTTATTTTGGTTTCACTTTGGATCAAAAAGGAGAGATACACTTAAACACGACAGACGCACATAATTTAAAGTTCCAAAAACCAGTTTAATTAATCATAAGTTTAAAAAAGTCACAGAATACATTTGTTCTATTTCTAACAGCCATTACATTTGTTTAAAAGACGTGGACAGTGAGAGAGAGAGAGAAAGGGGGGGGGAAGAAGGAAGAGAGAGAGAGGGAAAAAGAAAACATACAACCTGATCCATGGGCTTGCTTCTGCATTGTCTGTTGGAGGATGGAAACTTTTATACTTTTTTACTCTTCTGTGGGGGTTGCCTGCTTTAAACTGACAAGAGGAGTTTTGTTTCAGAGACTGTTGTCCCCCCTTTACTGCCAGAAGAAACAGGAAATACCACTGCCTTCCCTCAGCTTGCTCGGGTCTCCCCAGGCCCCAGGGGGAGGGGCACCGACACATCGATGACTAAAATAAATGTACATTTATTACTGAGTGCTTATAAACACGCACACTCTAGTAAACCACTAAATGACCAATTAGTGTAACTGGACATTAAATTACATTAAAGATCATACCCTACACATATTTAGAGCTGTTCTTGTTACTTTCTAACTGAACAAACATGCAGGGTAAGAGAGGAGGCCTTCAGTAGATTTCCTCACAACTATATATCTTCAAAGTCGTAAAACTGACAGGATAAAGAGGCACCAGCTATATTACCATCCCCAAGCCTCACCAGAACAGATCTGCCTGTGTCCTTTAGTAAATCTTTTTCACTCTACAAAAGAAACTGATCATTTGAACACCGTATGAAAAACCCCTTCGAAATCAATGAAAACACGAAGACAAATATATATTTTTATTTCACAACAGTAGCAGGCCCAAGACTCTGGAACGAGTTACCGTTGCTCATCAAACAGGCCCCCTCCCTCTCGGTTTTCAAATCCCGGTTAAAAACTCACTACTACTCCATTGCTTTCAATGCCAGCTGATTTGTATTGGATCGTTTGATTTATGATCTGCAATGTTTTTATGTTTTTCGTGTTGTACTTCATTGTCTGTGTTGCCTGTTGCGTGTTTGTTTGTCAGCACTTTGGTGTGGACTTGTTCCTGTTTAAAGTGCTTTATAAATAAAATGGTATGGTATGGTATAGTATGGTAAGTGGAAAAGCGCTACACTACTCTGTTAACTAGTCCGATATCTGAGAAAAGCTCAACTGCTCTTATTCAGAGATGTCTGTGATAAGGGCTAAGACCACATTCAGAAAATTAACACTAAATCTATGATTAATCGGAGACTTGGTTGGTGAGGTCTTGGAAGATTCTGAGAAAAATAAAATAAAAAATCTATATCTATATATATATATCTTATCTATCTATCTATATATATAGAGAGAGAAAACAGAAACTTCCAGCGGACTTTGAGGAGAAGGTCGCTAGCTTCCGCGCATTCGTCGCCCGCCAAATTCAGGATCACCACAACTCGCCAGCACAACTTGTTAATATGGATGAAGTTCCACTGACATTCGATTTGCCAATGACGAGAAGTGTGTCTAATAAAGGAGAGAAGAGCGTGTCCATCATGACCACAGGACATGAAAAGACCCACTTCACCGTGGTGCTGCGCAGATGGGGCAAAGCTGCCGCCCATGGTCATCTTCAAGAGGAAAACCATGCCCAAAGAAAGCTTTCCTGCAAGTGTGGTGGTGGAAGTTAACTAGAAAGGGTGGATGGACTCTGGCATGATGAATGTGTGGCTGTCCAGATGTTACACCAAGCGGCCAGACGGTTTTTTTAAAACTAAAAAAGCTGTTCTGGTCATGGACAGCATGAGAGCCCACATCACGCCAGCTTTTAAGGAAAAAATAAAATCGACCAACTCCATCCCTGCAATGATCCCAGGTGGACTAACCAAGGTTCTCCAGCCCCTTGACATCTCTGTGAACAGAAGCTTTAAAGCTGCTTTGCGTCGCTTGTGGGAGCAGTGGATGGTGGATGGGGAGCACAGTTTTACAAAGACAGGCCGCATGCGCCACGCCACGTTCCTGCAGGCGATCGACTGGATTGATAAGGCCTGGAAATCAATTTCCAAAAAAATCATCCATTCTGGATTCATTAAAGCTGGCATAATCCCACGGCCAGCTGGAGCGGCTGCTGAGGAACAGCCTGGACCTTTGAGTACCGGTGAGCTGGATCGTTTTATGGCTGAACTGTTTGCCAACGACACGGAGGATGAAGACTTTGAAGGTTTTGAATAGTGTAAATAGTGTAAAATAGTGTAAATAATTTGTGTGAATAAAAACTGTAAAAGGTATCTGTTTCTGTCATTTTTATGGGCGGGGTGAGTGTGTATTAATTTTAAAGCCGCTGTATTTATGTTGTTGTAACCGTCAAAGTGCATTTATTAACAAAAATTAAACGAGACACGTTAACATACGTATATATTCAGCTAACAAATATATATATGTTTAGGTATTTCTGTACGGTAGTTTAATTTTAATTCAATTCCGCTCTCGCTCCAAACTGGGTCTGTTTTCTGGGTGCGCGCATCGTGTTGTTTACGTTCAAAATTCAGCTGATTTGTAATCGTTTATTAACAAAAATTAAACCGAGACACGTTAACATATATATTCAGCTAACAAATATATTTTTGGGTGTTTCTGTACGGTAGTTTAATTTTAATTAAATTCAGCTCTCACTGCAAACCGGGTCTGTTTTCTGGGTGCGCGCATTGTGTTGTTTACGTTCAAAATTCAGCTGATTTGTAATAATTTATTAACAAAACTTAAACCGAGACACGTTAACATATATATTCAGCTAACAAATATATTTTTTGGTGTTTCTGTACGGTAGTTTAATTTTAATTAAATTCAGCTCTCGTTGCAAACCGTGTCTGTTTTCTGGTTGCGCGTATCGTGTTGTTTACGTTCAAAATTCAGCTGATTTGTAATAATTTATTAACAAAAATTAAACCGAGACATGTTAACATATATATTCAGCTAACAAATATATTTTTTGGTGTTTCTGTACTGTAGTTTAATTTTAAAGGGGACCTCAGATGTATTTTTTAAATTTTTAAGGTATTTCTGTGGGATATCCAGACCCTATTCCTTCAATTTAATGCACAAAATAATTATTAGATAATCAATTATACCCTTTTTAATTCTGCCATTTTTAACTTTCGTTTTGAACGACCGGTTTCTTGAAGTCCACGCCCTTCAACGATCTGTTCACGCCCTCTGTAACAGCCAGTATCTGTAATGTGTTGTTGTTTTAAAATTAGCTCTTTTTTTATTACTCATTTGACTTACTGTTAGTGTTAGCTTAAGATAACTTACCGAAACCCGTCTGAGCGCGCCGCAGTTTGCTGCTCCTTTTAGCATTAGACCACCCGAATCCGAAGCTAATGTTAGCTTGTTCCTCTTCCGGTTTTCGCCAGCTCCGCTCGTTGCACGCGATGAGATTTTGGGAGTTATCGCTGTTCCAGTGAAGACAACACAAAGTTCACCAAGTGTCTCCCGTAAATTAATCTGTAAGGAGAAGGTCCTCTTGCTGCGAGCCTGCTGCGAGGCTGCTGCAAGGCTGTACAGTTGAAGCTCCGCTCCATCGCGCCGGAAGAGGGTCCCGTCGAACCCGGTCCTTCCGCCTGTGGTCCGCTCGTTTAATTTTTGCCGGCTGCGCGTTGGCAGCGATCGCAAATACACTAAAAATTGAACTAAAACATAAAAATAACAATTATACTTTATTTATAAAGCCATTTAAAAAAACACAGCTGCAACAAAGTGCTGTACACATGAAATTAAGAACATATAAACAAAAGATGAGATGAAATCATGAAAAACAACAGTCATGTGTTTAATACAGAAGTGGGTTGAGCCTAACCAGGGGTTGCTAGGTGAGGGGCTGGACTCAGGTTTGATCTGATTGGCTGGCGGCTTGTGACGTCAATAAATGCAGGAAGTGTGAATCCTGGTGTATTTATCAAAAATAAATAAATCTACTTAGAGTAAATAAACCACTGGGTGCATTTTTTTGGCACAAGGACTGTTTTTTTATGAAGTAAATACCCAAAGTTTAGTAAAAAAACATTAAAAAGTGAATTTTGCATGTGTGGTCCCCTTTAATTAAATTTAGCTCTCGATCCAAACTGGGCCTGTGGGCCTGTTATGTGTGTGCGCGCATCGTGTTGTTTACATTTTAAATTCAGCTGATTTGTAATCATTTATTAACAAAAATTAAACAGAGACACGTTACCATATATATTCAGCTAACAAATATATTTTTAGGCTTTTCTGTAGTTAAATTTTAATGAAATTGAGCTTGCGTTGCACAATGGACCACATTTCCGGATTTTCTCAGCAGTGACGCGTAACGTCAGCGGTGGATGACGCATTACGTCGGCGTAGGGGAGGGGGCGTGCGCCATCTAGTGGTCATAAAAAAGACAGTCACGTCAGCGCGTATTAAACACTGAAGCGTATTATGTACAGTTTTTTCTGAATTATTGGCAATAATTGGTCAAAGCGTATTATATACGGCAGTGTTTTTCAACCTTTTTTGAGCCAAGGCACAGTGTTTTCATTGAAAAAATCCCGAGGCACACCACCAACCAAAATTGTAAACATAGATACACTGTATCCGCCTATATTAAATATATAGTCATTCTTATCAACGTGTCTTGAATAGGAATGAAATAAACACAAAAATGTATTTTTATCATGTTTTATATTTCTTATTTCAAATTGCACTTAACATGAAATTGCACTTAACATGCCTTGAAATAAACCTGAACAGTGCCACAAATTGTGGTCTTAAAATTAAAGAGGATGAAATTGCACTTAACATGCCTTCAAATACACCTGAACAGTGCCACAACAATATGGTGTTAAAATTAAAGAGGATGAAATTGCACTTAAAATTAAAGAGGATAAAATTGCACTTGCCTTCAAATACACCTGAACAGTGCCACAACAATATGGTGTTAAAATTAAAGAGGATGAAATTGCACTTAACATGCCTTCAAATACACCTGAACAATGCCACAACAATATGGTGTTAAAATTAAAGAGGATGAAATTGCACTTAACATGCCTTCAAATACACCTGAACAGTGCCACAACAATATGGTGTTAAAATTAAAGAGGATGAAATTGTACTTAATATGCCTTCAAATACACCTGAACAGTGCTACCATTCTCTCTACATTTTACTCACTTAGTGTGAAACCTGTGCCTGTTTGGATGAACACAAAGCTGATATTCTGGCAGAAATTGAAGAAAGACACACACGAAGCTCTTCCTCAACAGCTCTCAGTCTCCCTCTGTTTTTAGTTTTTATGGCAGTTAGGCTGGAGAAGCTCACTTCACACAGATATGTTGTGGAAAATGGGAGCAATGTCAAAATAGCTTTGTTTGCCAGAAAGGGGAACTCATTGGCAGCAGTCAACCAAAAACTTTCTAAAGAAAGATCAGCAAAGCTCAGCTTTAAACCACGATTTTGTCCCAGTTCAGTTCTTCCTGCTCCTGTAAAGTCATGTTCCTGCCAACAACTGCTGAGCTGTATGGGTCCCTAACAAAGTCATAGCATACCTGAACTGATGACTCAAAAGAGATGTAAGCCTCGCTGTACAGTCTCACGTTCACGGTTTCTGTCTTCTTCTGATTTCCACTTGGGCCTTCATCTGGGTCCGAATTTTGTCCAGGGACCAGACCGGATTTAGTATTTTTTCTTTTGAAAAAGTTTTCCATCGCTGCCTGTTTGTTTGAGAAGGTCCTCAAGGTTTGTTTTGCTCACTGCTACACGTCACGTTCATGCGCCGCTACTTCTCTTGTTTTAATGTGCGCCGCTATGCTCCATACTGCCACCTATCGCGCGGTAAGGAAATTACACCAGTTACTGTAATAAAAATTTCATAATTTACTAATTTTACACGGCACACCAGACAATCTCTCGCGGCACACTGCTGTTCCGCGGCACACTGGTTGAAAAACACTGATATACGGGAGTGTATTATACACCGGTGAATATGGTATCTCTCCCCTACCCCTAATCAAACCGTTGGAGCAAAGCTCTGAAGATGACTTGATCAATACTGACTATTCCTGTGACGATGAAATCAGCACAGTTTAACTTCTTATCTCCTAGCTCCCCGGTAGTGACAGCTATACATACAATGTCTGGACATTTTTTACTTTTAAGATTGATCAGAGAACAAATTTATTAATTCATTATTCATTCCACCCTCTGGTCTCTGATCAGTCCTACAAATGTTCACCCTCCATTTTATTCAACAACTAATACATACAAATGTTAAACAAATTAATACAGCAAAGCACAATATTAATAATTGCACATCATAGGCTATGTTCATCTGTGGTTTGAACCAATCACTGTGTAATAAAAAAAAAATCTTAAATCCAACGAGCGTCAGAAATGTTCCACAATCTTCTTCACTCATGGTTATGAGTGGTTACCATTCTCTGGAAAGGTTCAATTTGCACTTTTACATGTAATACTTGCAGATTGCTTGGGTTATGACATCACAGTGAGCAGAAGCTTGTGCGGATGGCTTGTTGCTGTATCCTTTTAATTAATCCGTAAGCTGGGCCAAAAGTCATAACTTCGCTTGTTTTGTTAACGCAAAAACATTTACTTGGACTCATGCCACCGAAAAGTGCCAAATCTGGCCAAGTGTTGGCTAAAACGGTTCCACATGAGAGTGAGGCTGACGAAGCCGGGGCCGGTGAGACCAAGACCGGCGTGGGTGTGGCAGCGCGGAGCCACATGGAGAAGGAGCAGGAGTCTCCGACAAATCGAGATATTCTTGAAGCAATCAGCTGACTGAAATATGATATGAATAAAAAATCTATGGACATGATGCGAGCGATTAAGGATATCAAGGGGGATATAGTCGCTCTCTGAAAGAATTGGAGGAGCAGAAGTTCGTATTTCACAAGCAGAGGACGACGTTACTGCCCTTCAAAATAAAGTTAAGTCTCTGGAAAAAACTGTGGAAATGCTGAGTGACAGAGCTACGGAGCAGGAGGACAGAGCCAGGCGCTCTAACTTGAGACTGATTGGGCTACCTGGGAGAGCCGAGGGATCGGATCTGTGTGGTTTTCTAGAGAAATAGTTGCCGGAGGCTCTGGGAGAAAGCTTCACCGTGTCCAGTTTTGTAGAGAGAGCCCACAGGATCGGGCCTCCTAACAGATCTGCAGTCCTAAGGGTTGTCATAATTAAGTTTTTGAACTATTGCGACCGGGAAAAAACCCTGAAATCCATCAGAAAAATGAAGGAGCTGCATTATGAGGGTCGCCGGATTTCCTTTTACCCGGACCTCTCGACCGAGACGCGCAAGCTGCAGCGGCGCTTTGATGAAGTGAAAACCCGACTTCGTGCCCTCAAAATTCGGAACGGCATTCTGTATCCAGCCCATCTGATTATTACTCATGATGACAAGCATAGGATCTTCAAATCCGTGGAGGAAGCGGAAAAATATACTGTATTGATGGAATAAACTCATAGACCTTGGGACATCTTTATTGGTCGCCTTTTGTCTTTTTTCGTCTTCGCTGTGGAGCGACGATGGACTTTTGGCAACGAGGAGCACAAATTGGCCTATCAGTGGACATTATAAGCCCCTTTCATAAGTCAGACCCGCGCAGTTCCCGCACAGACCAGTCCGGCTTTAATGCCCATCGGGTCATTCATAAGACCACAGTTGAATGCGGGTTGGTCCAGCTCAAATAAACGTGTTCAGAAAAGAAGCCGCAACGCGGCTTCAAAAGAGGCGTGGAGCACAGCTGGACTCCACTGCGACGTGGGACAGACGTGATCAGACGTTTACAAGTTGTCGTGTCTTTTTAAATATTTCCTCATAATAAATGTACAGCTGATGTCTGACTCCAGCCCACGCGCAGCACACACACACACCTGACGTTTTGAAGACCCCACACAGAGTCGCTGCGAGAGAGAGAGGGGGGAAAAAGAGAACACACACACACACAACACTCAGCGCGCTGCGCCGCTGCTAGAGGGGAAACAAAAGCGAAACCAGTTTATACAGTGGTTTCGTGTCATTTTTAATATAAATCTGCCTGTTGACTGCGGTCGCACACTTGGCATCTGTATTCTGAGCGCGGATCGTGCGTCTTGCATTCATAAGTGGCTCTGCGCGGCTCAGATCCGGGGCTGATACTATGAACCGTGGCGGGTCAGAGGGGGATCAAAGGCGAGTCAATTTAATCCGCCAAACCGCGTTTGCGTGTTTTCTGAATGCTTGTTGGAGGCTTGAACACGCTTAAAAGCCGGACCGACATGTCTTATGAAAGGGGCTATAGTAAGTTAAAATTATTTTACTGCCAAAATTTGCATGCATGAAACCTAAAAAGTATTTGAGTTTTACTAAATGTTTTTTTCTTTATGAGGTAAACATTGCTGCTAATAGTTTTTTCACTACACCTCTAGATATATGTTAAATATTATTTTACTGCCAAAATTTGTAGGCATGAAACCTAAAAAGTATTTGAGTTTTACAAAAGTTTTTTTTTCTGTATGAGGTAGTATAAACATTGCTGCTAATAGTTTTTCATTACACCGCTAGATAAATTTTAAACATTATTTTACTGCCAACATTTATAGGCATGAAACCTACAAAGTATTTCAGTTTTTTTTTTTTTCTTTTTTTCTCAAAATGTTTTATTTCTGTATTAGGTAGCATAAAATTGCTGCTAATAGTTTTTCATTATGTAACCCATATAAAAAATGGGTACCGTCTTTTTAAGAAACAGAGGTTAAGGAAGCTAGGTAGTCTACCTAGCCAATAGGAAGTTTTGTTTCCAGTGTGTATAAACCAATCAGAAAGCAGACTGACGCAGTAGGTTCCGCCCATTTTTTTCCCGCTTCTGAAGCCTGATTGGTGTTGCGTCAGAGACCCACCAACGGTAGGAGATTGTCAAGCCGTGCAGCTTGACGGTCTGTGTGTTAAAACGGTTGAAAAAGGGATATGAACTTGAACAAAACCCTTTTTTAGACAGAATTGCTGTTTATCTTCGGACTTCTAAGCTGGAAGTTGTGAAGTGAGAAAAAAAAAAAGACTGAACTTCAGTTTTCTGTCGAGCACTGTTAGAGTTTTCTTTGAAGTTCATCTCGTTCTCCGTTCAGCTGAAGGTAAAGACTATGGTGTATTCTCACTTTATTCACAATGAAAGCTCATATTATTGAGGTTAAAACATGAAAAATATGCCTTGTTATATTATCTAGTGCTCCACGTTCCGGACTGAAAGCCACCATAAGTGTTGCCCAAACGTGTCGCATTGAGATCGGTGAGCATATTTTATGTGCCTTTCATTTGGGTTTTTATTCTGTTTATCACATTTTGTTGAAAAATTGTGTTTATTTGAACTATTTAATTAGTCAAATGTAAACTTTTATTTATTTTGGGTAAAATGTAATGTGTATTGTGTTTGAAAAAATGTTTTTGCAATTTATAAAAAAGTAAATTGACAATGTAGTGAAATACTGCATTGAGGAGTGAAATACTGCATTGAGTGAAAAGAAAATTGTTTTATAGCACATTTGAGCAATTTAATAACAAATTGATGTCAAATATGATGTTTATAGAAACATGATTTAAGGATTAAAGCTAGAACAGCTTAATAAAATTCTATTATTCTGCTGATCCTGTTTTTGACAGGTCAGGTTTTTTTTTTTTACACTGGATTGTTCCTGAGGTGGATTCCTCCTGTGACTTTGATGGCGAGCTTCCCACCTGGACTTAGAAAGAACTGGATCCCTTCTTTTCCATTTGGAGTCCTGCTGCACCCTGCGGTGTGGTAGGCTGTATCACTCTCATCTTCACACACATTTGGTTATGTGAACATTGACTGACATTGTTTATTTTTATTGTTTCATCCTGGACTTTTGAACAATACTTTTTGGACCAGTATTTATTTATTTATTTATTTATTTATGACATCGTAACAAACTGCTGTGTAGGAGAATTTCCTCATGTGAATGGTGTTGAGTTGAACCTAGATTGGAACTGACATTGATTAATCTGTTTCCATTAATTTAGAATTCAGATTACCAGGGTGCACCCGAAAGATTTAAAGATAAGAATTAGCACTAGGCCTAGTAGTTGTATTATTTATTCTATTTTATTGTGTGTAATTTTATTTTCTTAATTGTTGTGTCCTGTACAGCTGTTGTCAAATTTTAAGGTTTATATTACTAAAGTCAGTTGTTATTTAAACTCACCCAACTGCCTATGTGTGTCATTTAAACACTCCACAGTGCTCCAGTAGTCGAACCTATTGGCCCATTCACTTAAACATATATATTTCTTCTCATATGTGTTACAAATACACCTCCAGATATCTGTTAAATATTATTTTACTACAAAATTTGTCGGCATGAAATCTAAAAAGTATTTGAGTTTTACAAAGTTTTTTTTTTTTTTCTGTATTGCTGCTAAGTTTTTCATTACACCTCTAGATATCTGTTAAATATTATTTTACTGCCAAAATTTGTAGGCATGAAACCTAAAACGTATTTGAGTTTTTCAAAATGTTTTATTTCTGTATGAGGTAGTGTAAGCATTGCTGTTAATAGTTCTTCACTACACCTCTAGATATTTGTTAAATACAGCGTTAACTCTTCTATTTTGGCCAGAGCTTACTTTTTCACCTAATAGTCCACCTACACATGACCGTTCTTAATGTACAGACTTTCATGTTACCCACTTGATGGATGCAACGTTTACATAACCCAAGTTCAAGTTTTAAATGAGGTTAACACATTCCGTTTGAGGAAATGTGGGTTTTTTTGGGATGTGGGCTCACTGGACAATTTAATGTTGTTGATTTTACATGATCTGAATGTGAGAATGAGAAGGGGTGAATTTCTGAATTTTGTGTATATTTTCAACTATGTGATTTATGTTTGATTGTTCTACGGTGAACACATCTAGTTGGAATGTCAGAGGTCTAAACAAAATGGTCAAACTCAAACAGGTGTTGGGCAGCATAAAACAGATGAAGACTACAATATGTTTCTTGCAAGAGACACATTTGGTGGAAAAAGATGTGAATAAAATTAGATCTAGATGGCCTGGTCAGGTATTCTCTTCTAGTTTTACAACCCATGCTAGCACTAGGATGACTGAATTTTCAAGATCCTGAGGACAAACCCCCTCCTTCTCCTCAACCATTAGTGGGCCATTAACTGCCTTTTGTTATAAATATGCGTGCAC
Organism: Garcialebias charrua; assembly: GCA_038048925.1. Lineage (NCBI taxonomy): Eukaryota > Metazoa > Chordata > Actinopteri > Cyprinodontiformes > Rivulidae > Garcialebias > Garcialebias charrua. Next base: position 31,887 of record JBBPBX010021327.1, read on the forward strand.
ACAACTCAGACACCCCCACCACACCAGACTGCATTCCAATGTTTCCACCAGGTAAGTAAGACTCTGCTTGCACTTCCCCCCTCAGTCAGAAGAGAGGCCCTGTCCTGAATTCACACATAACAGACCCTGAAGTTGTCTCACAGTTGAACAATTTGGGACATCCACTGAACGGAAAGCTTTGTCTGCTCCAGAACAATTTTATGCATAAAATTGTCTTATTCTGCTGTGCTGATTATCCTGTAACCCTGATGTTCTGTCAAATTGATTATTTTGCTTACAAGTACTGTCTCTCTCCTTGTCCTTGGCACATGTATATAAGGTGCGTGACGGCACATGCAGGTGGCCCATTGATGTGTTCTACAACATGCTTGACCTATTGTTGTCCATCACCTGACGGACCAACACAGGTTACATGACCTGGGGTCAACTGACAAAATGACACAGGTCACACGACATGAAGTCAACTGACGGACCGACACTGGTCACACGACATGAGGTGAACTGACGGACCGACACAGGTCACACGGCATGAGGTCAACTGACGTACCGACACAGGTCACATGACCTGAGGTCAACTGACGGACCGACACAGGTCACATGACCTGAGGTCAACTGACGGACCAACACAGGTCACATGACCTGAGGTCAAGTGACGGACCAACACAGGTCACACGACATGAAGTCAACTGACGGACCAACAAAGGTCACATGACATGAGGTCAACTGACGGACCGACATAGGTCACATGACCTGAGGTCAAGTGACGGACCAACACAGGTCACATGACCTGAGGTCAACTGACAAAACGACACAGGTCACACGACATGAAGTCAACTGACGGACCGACACTGGTCACACGACATGAGGTCAACTGACGGACCGACACAGGTCACATGACCTGAGGTCAACTGACGGACCGACACAGGTCACATGACCTGAGGTCAACTGACGGACCGACACAGGTCACATGACCTGAGGTCATGTGATGGACCAACACAGGTCACATGACCTGAGGTCAACTGACACAACGACAGGTCACATGACATGAAGTCAACTGACGGACCAACACAGGTCACATGACCTGAGGTCAACTGACAAAACAACATAGGTCATACAACATGAGGTCAATTGACGTACCGACATAGGTCACATGGCATGAGGTCAAGTGACGGACCGATACAGGTCATATGACCTGAGGTCAAGTGACGGACCAACACAGGTCACATGACCTGAGGTCAACTGACAAAACGACAAAGGTCACACGACATGAAGTCAACTGACGGACCGACATAGGTCACACGACCTGAGGTCAACTGATGGACCGACATAGGTCACACGGCATGAGGTCAACTGACGTACCAACACAGGTCACATGACATGAAGTCAACTGACACAACAACACAGGTCACATTACATAAAGTCAACTGAGGGACCGACACAGGTCACATGACCTGAGGTCAAGTGACGGAACAACACAGGTCACATGAACTGAGGTCAACTGACAAAACGACACAGGTCACACGACATGAAGTCAACTGACAGACCAACACAAGTCACATGACCTGAGGTCAACTGATGGACCGACATAGGTCACATGACCTGAGGTCAACTGACGGACCGACACAGGTCACATGACCTGAGGTCAAGTGATGGACCAACACAGGTCACATGACCTGAGGTCAACTGACAAAACGACACAGGTCACACGACATGAAGTCAACTGACAGACCGACACAAGTCACATGACCTGAGGTCAACTGATGGACTGACATAGGTCACATGACCTGAGGTCAACTGACGGACCGACACAGGTCACATGACCTGAGGTCAAGTGATGGACCAACACAGGTCACATGACCTGAGGTCAACTGACAAAACGACACAGGTCACACGACATGAAGTCAACTGACATACCGGTATAATGGACCAGATTGCACATTTATATACGGTGCAGCCCATTGCCGTGTTCTACAACATGCTTGACCTGGCAGCAATAAATGCTTATGTGTTATACAAAGCCTGCACTGGGTCCAAGGATTTTGGACTGAGGGGTAGGGGGTGGTGGTGTAGGTGTAGAATTAATGGGTCATTATCAGGGTCATTAGCATGTGAATCGACATTATATAGCCCACTGAAAGGGACCGGGGGATTTAGAAGCCAAGTTCACTTGCGCAAAAAAGCGTAGCCTTAGTCAAATTAGTGCTAGGGGAGTTATAATACTGATTCATAAATCAGTCCCATTTCAACTAAGGGATAAATACTCTGACCCATCAGGGAGATTTATTATACTCAGTGGCATAATAATATCTACACTGGTCAATTTGGTATGTTTATATGCCCCTAACGGGGACGATCCTGTTTTTTACCAAGATTTTTTTTAACTACTTCAGGCTATAACGGTATGTTTATAATTGGGGGAGATTTCAATTGTGCCTTAAGCCCTACATTAGACCGTTCAAAAAATTCAGCCACATCCCACCAACAAGCCAGGAAAACTATTGAGAAATATATAAAGGATCTTAACCTAGTGGAGATTTGGAGACAACTTTATCCAAATAAAACGGAGTACTCTTGCTTTTCAAGTACCTTTAAGACTTATTCGCGAATAGACGTTTTTCTGATCTCCTCCGGCCTCTATCTATGGTCCAAAACTGTTGGTATGAGGCTATTTTACTTTCTGAAAAAATTGGTCTAAAAAATATGGGGAAAAATCCATAAATATGATGCTTCGGCGTATATGCCGTAGGACATGCAAATTAGTTTTAAAAAAAAACAGCGACTTATACGCCGAAAAGTATGGTACTCACTGCATAAATGCTTCTTTTTTTTTACTTACAAAAAAACACACACACAGGAAAATAAATAAATAAATATAATAAAAACACAACCAAAGGGCCCAAAGTCTGAAAGAACATACCGCTGCCCTGAGATTTTCTCATCCTCTTCGCCTTGATGGGTGTCGCTTCCTCCTCGACCTCATTTTTGTTCTCCTTCTGATAACCAGCCGGATACTACAAAAAGTCAACATAATTATTTACAACAGCTCGAACATGCAAATGTTTTGTGTGTTTTTTTAACTTTACTATGATGTAGTAAGTACATGGAACAATAAAACTTTAACCCTTTAAACAACAAAACAAATGTAAATTGTGATCTTTACCTGAATGGTGAGCCCAAGTTTTTTGATGCGTTCCTTGCCTTCTCTGGTCCATGGAGCTGGCTCATCGTCATCACGCTTCAGCAGATACCGCCAGACCAAGAATCCAGACTGTTCTATGAAATATTATTTTATAAATGTTTTATGAATTAATATTCATGAATGTTTTATGAAATATTATTTATGCAGGATCGCGAGAGATCGGCAAATACCCTCAAAAGAATTTACAACTTCAAGAGACTTCACACAGGACACTATTTTCTGCTTAAAACAAATCCCCTTTATTTTATCACCGATAATCAATAGCAAGCAAGCCAGAAGCAATCAAGTGACACACTTTCATCTCAAAACTTCATACAATGATTAATGCTTAAACAAATATTCTTACCATTTGACAATGTGGATTAGGAGAGCCGTTTCAATCCCAAGGCAGAATGAGCGTTAAACAAACGGACAATTACTTTCATCGCCGTAGACTCTCAACTCTAGGAGCCCAGCCTGTCTCTTTTTATCCCTTTAGATAAGGATTGTTTGCGAAACAAAGTTAGCCAGGCTTTTTCCACAAGTAATCACCCAGTTTCAACAGGAACTGGAAATTATCTTTAGGAACTAGAGTATCTTTCCCCTACCCCTAATCAAACCATTGGAACAAAGCTTCGGAGATGACTTGATCAATACTGACTATTCCTGTGATGATGAAATCAGCACAGTTTAACTTCTTATCTCCCAGCTCCCGGGTAGTGACAGATATACACACAATGTCTGGACATTTCTTACTTTTAAGACTGATCAGAGAACAAACTTATTTATTCATTATTCATTCCACCCTCTGGTCTCTGATCAGTCTTACAAATGTTCACCCTTCATTTTATTCAACAACTAATGCATACAAATGTTAAACAAATTAATACAGCAAAGCACAATATTAATAATTGCACATCATTGGTTATGTTCATCTGTGGTTTGAACCAATCACTGTGTAATAAAAAACAATCTTAAATCCAACGAGCGTCAGAAATGTTCCACAATCTTCTTCACTCATGGTTATGAATGGTTACCATTCTCTGGAAAGGTTCCATTTGCACTTTTACATGTAATACTTGCAGATTGCTTGGGTTATGACATCACAGTGAACAGACCCTTGTGCGGGTGGCTCGCTGCTGAATCCTTTTAATTAATCTGTAAGCTGGGCCAAAAGTCATAACTTCGCTTGTTTTGTTAACGCAAAGATATTTACTTGGACTCATGCCACCGAAAAGTGCCAAATCTGGCCAAGTGTTGGCTAAAACGGTTCCACATGAGAGCGAGGCTGACGAAGCCGGGGCCAGTGAGACCAGGACCGGCGTGGGTGTGGCAGCGCGGAGCCACATGGAGAAGGAGCAGGAGTCTCCGACAAATCGAGATATTCTTGAAGCAATCAGCTCACTGAAATATGATATGAATAAAAAATCTATGGACATGATGCGAGCGATTAAGGCTATCAAGGGGGATATAGAGTTGCTCTCTGAAAGAATTGGAGGAGCAGAAGTTCGTATTTCACAAGCAGAGGACGACGTTACTGCCCTTCAAAATAAAGTTAAGTCTCTGGAGAAAACAGTGGAAATGCTGAGTGACAGAGCTACGGAGCAGGAGGACAGAGCCAGGCGCTCTAACTTGAGACTGATTGGGCTACCTGGGAGAGCCGAGGGATCAGACCTATGTGGTTTTCTGGAGAAATGGTTGCCGGAGGCTCTGGAAGAAAGCTTCACCGTGTCCAGTTTTGTGGAGAGAGCCCACAGGATCGGGCCTCCTAACAGATCTGCAGTCCCAAGGGTTGTCATAATTAAGTTTTTGAACTATTGCGACAGGGAAAAAACCTTGAAATCCATCAGAAAAATGAAGGAGCTACAGTATGAGGGTCGTCGGATTTCCTTTTACCCGGACCTCTCGACCGAGCGGCGCTTTGATGAAGTGAAAACCCGAGTTTGTGCCCTCAAAATTCGGAACGGCATTCTGTATCCAGCCCATCTGATTATTACTCATGATGACAAGCGCAGGATCTTCAAATCCGTGGAGGAAGCGGAAAAATATATTGATGGAATAAACTCATAGACCTCGGGACATCTTTATTGGTCGCCTTTTTTCTTTTTTCGTCTTTGCTGTGGAGCGACGATGGACTTTTGGCAACGAGGAGCACAAATTGGCCTATCAGTGGACATTATAGTAAGTTTAAATTATTTACTGCCAAAATTTGCAGGCATGAAACCTAAAAAGTATTTGAGTTTTACTAAATGTTTTTTCTTTATGAGGTAAACATTGCTGCTAATAGTTTTTTCACTACACCTCTAGATATATGTTAAATATTATTTTACTGCCAAAATTTGTAGGCATGAAACCTAAAAAGTATTTGAGTTTTACAAAAGGTTTTTTTTTTCTGTATGAGGTAGTATAAACATTGCTGCTAATAGTTTTTCACTACACCTCTAGATAAATTTTAAATATTATTTTACTGCCAAAATTTATAGGCATGAAACCTACAAAGTATTTCAGTTTTTTTTTTCTTCAAAATGTTTTATTTCTGTATGAGGTAGCATAAAAATAGCTGCTAATAGTTTTTCATTACACCTCCAGATATCTGTTAAATATCATCTTACTACAAAAGTTTGTCGGCATGAAACCTAAAAAGTATTTGACTTTTACAAAGTGTTATTTTTTTATTTCTGTATTGCTAAGTTTTTCATTACACCTCTAGATATCTGTTAAATATTATTTTACTGCCAAAATTTGTAGGCATGAAACCTAAAACGTATTTGAGTTATTCAAAATGTTTTATTTCTGTATGAGGTAGGGTAAACATTGCTGTTAATAGTTTTTCACTACACCTCTAAATATTTGTTAAATACAGCGTTAACTCTTCTATTTTGGCCAGAGCTTACTTTTTCACCTAATAGTCCACCTACACATGACCGTTTTTAGATGTACAGACTTTCATGTTGCCCACTTGATGGATGCAACGTTTACATAACCCAAGTTCAAGGTTTAAAAGGCGTTAACACATTTCGTTTGGGGAAATGTGGGGTTTTTTGGGATGTTGGGCTCACTCTGGACAATTTAATGTTGTTGATTTTACATGATCTGAATGTGAGAATGAGAAGGGGTCAATTTCTGAATTTTGTGTATATTTTCAACTATGTGATTTATGTCTGATTGTTCTACGGTGAACATATCTAGTTGGAATGTCAGAGGTCTAAACAAAATGGTCAACCTCAAACAGGTGTTGGGCAGAATAAAACAGATGAAGACTACAATATGTTTCTTGCAAGAGACACATTTGGTGGAAAAGGATGTGAATAAAATTAGATCTAGATGAATCCGTGTATGGTTCTTTATTTGGTTATTCCGTTTCAAAATAAAAACGAAATAACCAAACAAGCTTTGGTTATTCCGTTTTTTTGTTTTAAAACGAAATTACAAAAATGGTTTTTAAACGTTTTTTTCGTTATTTCGTTTTTAAAGGGGCCCAAATGTAGGATATATAATTTTTTGTGGTTTATCTGTGGGCTATCCAGACCATTTTCAATCAATTTTATACACAAAATAATGCTTGGAAAATAAAATATCCCCTTTCTAATTCTGCCAAATTTCACTTCCGTTCTAAACGACCGGTTTATGAATAATGAGGTCTGAAAGCCACGCCCTACAAAGACCTATTTACATTAACTACGCCCTCTGTAACAGCCAGTATCTCTAATATGTTGTTATTTTAAAATTAGCTCTTTTTTATTACTCATTTGACTTACTGTTAGTGCTAGTAGCTTAAGATAACTTACCAAAAGCCCTCTGCGCGCGCCGCCATTTGCAGCTCCTTTTTTTAGCATTAGCCTCGAATAGCTTTTCCTCCTCCGAGCGGGCGGTGTTAGCTCCGCTCGTTGCATGCGGCGCTTTTGGGAGCGTGCTTCAGTCCACACACACAAAGTTCACAGAATGTCTCGCTCCAGTTAATTTATCCGCATGAGGCAACCTTTGACCGGACCCCCGGACCTCAAAAGTCAGTAGCTCCCAACAACTCCCGCACGCAAATGGTGTCTTCGCCGGCGGTCTGCAAAACAAAAGGCTTAAAAAAAAAAAAAAAAAGAGATACCGCGACCGGGAGGCGAACCCGTGTCCTTCGGATTACGAGTCCGGTTCACTACCTCTGGGCCAACCAGGTAGTTATGCAAAAAGCAGTCTTTCATCGTATAAGAAATAATCACAACCACCTACATTTAGAACGCTGAAGTTTTGATTAGATTTTGATGAAGTGAAAGGTATTCTTAAAATAAATAAGTTGCTAATCTGAAAATATATCGATCAGTGGTGCTTGATGGTACAGACTGTCGCCCCGCGAGAGTCACACACTGTGTGTGTGTTCATTCATTCTGCCGGCTGCGCGTTGGGAGCGATATTACACTAAAAATTGAACTAAAACGTAAAAATAACAATTATAAAGTATTATTATGTCGATGTATATATCTAGTCTCACCCCGATTTCTCCGAAACAAAAGGCTTTAAAAAAAAGGGGGGGAAAAAAGATGCCTTAAACAGGATGCGAACTCCGCTCTCCTGCGTGGCGCTTAAGTGTCGTAACCGCTCAACCAAACTGACAGTTGTGCAAGAGCAGTCCTTCATCATATAAGAAACAAGTCCAAACCGCGAGAGTGTGTGTGCACAGTTTCAACGAGACAGAGTTCATTCAAACAAGGTAATAAAACATTCTGGTTTTACTCGAGATGTGCTGCATGGCTGGAGCAGGGCAAACCCCTAGCCCCCCGGGGGCTAAATAAATGAATAAATAAATAAATAAATGACCGCCAGGTCAGCTCCTAAACCGCTAGGCAACCGTGACATGTTTTATACTCAAGTGGGTGGAGCATCACCAGGGGTTGCTAGGTGAGGGGCTGGACTCAGGTTTGAGGTGATTGGCTACGGTTTGTGACATCACAAACCGCAGGAAGTGTGAAACGGAGCGTTTTTAATCACAGACAAATAAATCTACTTAGAGTAAATAAACCACTGGGTGCATTTTTTTGGCACAAGGACTGTTTTTTTATGAAGTAAATGCCCAAAGTTTAGTAAAAAAACATTAAAAAGTGAATTTTGCATGTGTGGTCCCCTTTAAAACGAAATTAGAAAAACAGAAATTGCAAACATAAAAAAAGGGTGCGATTTGGTTTTTGCGTAAATACGGTTGTTTTAATTTGCAGCAATACCGGAATTGACGTACCGGAAGTCGCCAAAGAATTAATTTTACAGCAGATGAAGACGGAATAAAACAAAACATTCCTAAATAATAGGATGCACTAGAGCCGTTTTCTGCATTGATTATCGAAATTTTTGAGAGAGGAAAACCACACTCTGAAATCAGTAATGTTTTGCGTCGCCATGGAGCTCCACATTACTCGGTAATGAGTGTCGGAAGGTTCTGTATGGAGCACAACTTGCGAAGACACAACAACGTGTTGGACGCTGATTTGGAACGTGCTGTACTTTCTTCAGTTTACCAAGTATGTACCAAAGTTTATGGACAATATACTGCGATAAAATTAGCGAAACTTGTAAATACAAGCTAGCTGACGTTAGCTTTCTCTAGGCATTGTGTATACATGGTGCGTTACAGTAATGGACCAGCAGGGGTCCTCTTGCAGGCCAAAACAACGTACCTATTACCTTCACGTACCTATAATACATCCAGAATAAATATGTCATAGTTTTAATTTAGATTTTGGGGTAAACAGCAATTCAAAGTACTTCAAAATGCTAATTTCAGTTTGCTTATCTATAACTTCTATTGAAAATGTTGATTGATTAAACAAAAGTGTGTGTGTATATATGCTTACACACACACACACACACATATATATATATATATATATATATATATATATATATATATATATATATATATATATATATATATATATATATCGTAAACACCTTTTCAGGAAAAAATAGTAACAGCCATCAAACAAATAAATATTAACTTCTTCTTTGTAACACTGAACATGAAATATGAATTTTGAATAGAGGTCATAGAAAAGCAAACTGAAAGAGGCATTTTGAGGTACTTTGACTTGCTCTTTTATACAAAATCTAAAACTGACATATTTATTCTTGATATATTTAGGTATGTGAAAGTAATAAGTATGGCATAATTGTATATTGTTTATAAATACTGTATGCATCTCATTTTCTCTCATTGTTTTTTGACTGCAGGGGCACTTTCTGTTTCTCTTATTGTAATGCACCATGTATGAGCCACACAAATCTTTAAGAGAGAACTAATGTTGACTGGTTTGACCGCAGTACATCAGATAACATTTTACATTTGTGTGTGTGTTAGACAGGACCATCCTACGGACGGAAATTTATGACGGGATACTTGTCATCTATTGGGATACATGCTGGAGAAACCAGAGTCGGTAGGGTCTTAAGAGAGGTGCACCAGCCTTACCATCAGTTGCGACAACATGTGAGTGAATCTGGCAATTATATATTAAACAGTGTAACAACTCAAACACTGCTTTTTATAATAGATTTTTAAAAATATGTATCCACTTCACAGGAACAAACACACCCACACCCCACTGAACATAAGAGGATCTGCGGTGGAAGTGGTCTCCAGCTACAAGTACTTGGGTGTACACATGAATGATAACCTCAGCTGGAGCAACAACACCACCAGCCTGATCAAGAAAGGTCATCAGAGACTCTACTTCCTCAGACGGCTGAGACGAGCTGGTCTGAGCAGCTCAGTCCTCACCTCCTTCTACAGGTGTGCAGTGGAGAGCATCCTGTGCTCCAGCATCAACGTGTGGCATGGAGGCTGCACAGCTGCAGAAAGAAAAGCTCTGCAGAGAGTGGTGAAGGCTGCACAGAAGATGTTGGAGTCAGTCTCCCCACCATCACAGACATCTACACCTCCAGATGCAGGAAGAGAGCCACCTGCATCATGAAGGACCCCACTCACCCAGCACACACACTCTTTGCCCCACTCCCTTCAGGAAGGAGGTTGAGGAGCATTAAAGGTTCAGTCTGCAGTTTCTGTAGAACAGCAGCACTTAGAAAAAATTTCAACAAGCAAAGCATTCTGATCCCTCCCCCTCAGAGCCATATATGGCTCTGCCCCCTTGTGGTCTGTTGAAATTTGAATTCAAGCTCTGTTTTTATTGGCTGATTCAAATTCAAGCTCGGTTTTTATTGGCTGGTTACAAACTTTGTTTTTATTGGCTGGAAAATGGCGGGTCACTTTTTCTTTTTAGAAATGCTTATTTACCACCTGGAGAAGCAAGGGGACAATATTTTTTTTTAGTTTTTTCAGAGATTACCTCTCTAACATCAATCTAGTGACAGAGTGAAGAAATATGTTAAAATATATATTGTTTGAAAAGTTACAGACTACATTACAATCTTACATACCCCAGCTTTAA
>JBBPBX010021328.1:1963-18429 GCA_038048925.1 Garcialebias charrua
TTATTTATGATGGAATGTCCGATATTTAACTTTATCGCTAATATCAGCCAATACCGATACCGATAATATCGTGCATCCCTACTTTAGTTATTTCTTTTGCTTTCTTATGGAGATTTCCGGGTCAATCTCTGGTTCTTTGTTCGATTTTCAAGCAAATGCAACAAATTCGGCTGTTGCTAATGTTAAATTTTCTCATTTGATGCATTCAAACTTTCCTGTGCCTTCACCAAAAACACATTTTGTATGTATTGGCACATTTTCAATCAAAACAATTATATTAAAAAAAACTGCCACCCAGCAAAACATACTCAGACGAGCAAGGCATAAGTCTTGAACGTTTCTTTTTTCTTAAAACAGTGTTTAAGTGTTTCTAAGTGGTTCCCTCCCTCAGCAAATCAAATTACTGTCATTCATAACTAAACTAAAGATCCTGTTCCCTCTAAATACAGACGACTGTGTTAGTGTAAATATAAACTCATAATTCTAGTTTTTATTACCTCGAATTGTCAACATTGGAGGATTCACTGCTTTCTTGTTGACACACTTTTCCAAGCTATGGTGCCAACTGGGAAAACGGGAAGCGTACAAACCCGTCTTCTGTATTAATTACCACTGCGGAGACCGAACGTCGCTGCTGCCTGTATTCATGACAAATAACATACGCGCATAGAAAATTTTGTTTTTTGTGTATGACTTTTAGTGACTGATCAGAAAAGTCAAACCAATAAGTCTTTTTTAATGTATTATTATTATTTTTTTAAATTGCCCAGTTTACAGTCATGGGATAAAGACAGTACACCCTCTGTCAAGAGGATTTTTCACATCAAGAAACAACAAAAGGCTCTGATCCACACCAGATTCTTAAAATGGTTCAATCTAGTCTAGCCTTAGTTTTACTAAAACACAAATTATGTTCCAGCGCATCATTCCTTGTTGAACAAAAACAAAGCCAAACTGGAAAAAGCTATTCCATATGATGTAGGGGGGAAAGTATAGCAACTACAGGTGTGACTTAATTAATTGTTAAGTCGTCAATTAAACTCTATAAAAGCACACAATTTGATTATTTGCTGCTCAGCAGCATACAAGTGTATTATCACAACGTCAAGGCGAGAAGAGATCAGCAGTAAGATTAGAGAAGTAATTTCCACATCAGTTTGAGATCCTGATAAAGTCATAAAACTTTTGCAAGTTATCACTGCTTAAAACTCTTAAAATACTAACACACATCTTCTTCTTTTATTTAAAAATTGGCTTTGTTTCCATTTGATAAAATAATTACCGTATTTTCCAGAATATAGGTTGCGGCTTTTTATCATTTTTGCATGCCCTGCGACCTATATTCAGGTGCAACCTATTTATGGCTTTTTATAAAATAAGCTGATTTGTAATCATTTATTAACAAAAATTAAACTGAGACACACTCTTACAATAATGTCAGCTAACAAATATATATTTTAGGTGTTTATCCTGCTAAAAATATTCATTTATTAAAGGTGCAGTCTGCAGTTTCTGTAGAACGCAGCACTTAAAAAAATTCAACAGGCAAAGCATTCTGATCCCTCCTCCTCAGAGCCATATATGGCTTTGCTCCCTCTTGCTCTGCTGAAATTCAAATTCAAGCTCTGTTTTTATTGGCTGATTCAAATTCAAACTCTGTTTTTATTGGCTGGTTAACGGCGGGTCACTGTGGCTTTTTAGAAATGCTTTTAGTAACACCTGGAGAAGCAAGGGGACTATAGTTTTTTCAAAGATTACTTTGTCTAACATCAGTCTGTCAGGAGATAGTGACAAAGTGAAGAAATATGTTAAAAATATATTTTTAGAAAACTTACAGACTGCACTACAGAAACTGCAGACTGCACCTTTAAAGAAAAGTTCAGCTCACACACATATTTGCTATAATTTTTATCAAACAAATAATTGTTTTTAAGTGTTAATCTTCTTAAAAGCCTTGCTGTGCGCTCCTGTGGCAGACATTTGCAGCAGAGCTAAACACGGTCCACATTTTGACGTAGGTGCGACCTATATTCAGGTGCGACCTATATGGATTTTTCCAATTCTTTGGCAATAATTGGACAATGCAACCTATATTCAGGTGCGACCTATAGTCCAGAAAATACTGTACATGTGAAATCTATTGGGTGTTTTTCTACGTTTGACAAGTTCCAGTAAATTTCAGATGATTTTTTTTAGTGTCCTTCCATGAAAAATTCCTAGACCTAAGAGCAGGTACCTTTTCCCATTTTCTCTGTATGGAAAAGTGATAAACTACAACAACAAGAGAATACAGTAGTTACAGATGGAAAGGTACCGTGTGGCTCAGGATAAAACAAAAATGGAAATAGAGGCCAGGAAGACGAGAAGAGGAGGAAGAAGGAAAGGAAACCAGAGGACAGAAATGAGGTTTACGTTAGTGGCCTCTGAGATAAATTTCCCCACCGGCAGGCCAGAGGGAGCTGGGGAAATATGATTTTCTTCTCAACTCACCAACAGAAAACAAACACGTTGGATATGGAGTCAGAAGATATAGGAAGAAAAGGAGTAGAGGGAAAAGGAGAAAGGAAAAGAGATGAATAAATGGAAAAAAAAATACATAGAGAGAAGCTGGGAAAAGGGTGGAGATTGAACAAGACAAATTAAAGGGCAGCTTTGAGAAGAAAAGGCAATAACTATATTTATATAAGCACCAAAATATCTATGCAAGTACTCAGAAGTAACATCATTGTTTGAAATTAGGCCTCATGTTAAACAAACGGGACGGGGCATCTTCACATTAAGATGCTTGTCTGTCAGTCTGCACGGCCAGCAGCAGGAAGAAGGGGGAGGACACACCTCATAAGAGCTGTGCTTTATTATGACGGGCCCAAGCTCCACTGACATACAGCTGGAGAGGAGGACGTATAGAGCAAAACTGTCCAAACAAAAAGTAAAATATAACCAGAGCACGAGAAGGAGAGGCTACTACATTCAAACTGTGTTTTACTAGTTTTCATTATCTGTGGTCGTCAGGACGTAGCTGAGGGGAGTGTGTGTGAGTAACATCTCTACTGTAACATCTCTGACTTTTAGTTATCAACATAACTACGGTAGTTTTTAATGTGTAAACATAACCATTGATTTTGAATTTCTGAGAAGTCAGATGCAGACTGTTATGGTTGTGGTAATTTGCCTCCGATGCAGTGCAGCATTGATGGGGAGTGACCCAGTCCACCACCCTCTTTCCATCCAGTGACTAATTACCTGATTCCCTGTGGATTTGTTTCCTCTTTACTCCACGACTGTTGGGTTTACTCCACTGAGCGGAAGAGATGAAGAGCTTTCAAACAAATCCAAACTGAACTCACATGTGTCGACGAGTTTGCTAAACTTGGCTCAGACATTTCTACTAGCACTAACTAATGTTATTTTAAGATCCCAAACCCACTACCGTATTTTTCAGACTATAAGTCGCACTTTAAATCCTTTAAGTTTTCTCAAAAATTGACAGTGAGCCTTATAAACAGGTGAGCCTTCTGTATTAATTCTGGTTGTGCTTACTGACCTAGAACTGATTTTATGTGGTTACTGTGAATGAGTTGAATGAAGTTTGACTTATCAGTTTTGTTTCGCTTAATGTGCCTTATAGTCTGAAAAATACAGTATATTAAAGTTATCAGGGGGATTTAGGTAAGGGTTTTGATTGTTATTAATGTTAAAGTAATGTGTGTGAGTTAGAGTTGGTTGTGTGTCTCCAAGGCCTCCTCGGGTGTCTGTACGCTGGAAAGCAGAGGTCGTCTTGACCTCGCCTCTGTCTGATAAGCATTATAAAAAGCACTTTTTTATACGGTCCATGGGCAGATCTCACGACCAGAGCTTCAATGTAACATCTGTGTAAGCCTGTGTTTGAACTCTGCCCCTCTTCCAAGTAAACTGGGTTGACAAATCTTCTCTTGTCCTCGGAGTGGCTTATTTGAGTAAAGAGATGATGAAAGGGTATTTATTTTATCTAACTTTAACACTAATAAAGTTATTAACAAAACCCAATGGGTCAAACCTTTTGAATTCATATTTGGTCCAACTACAGTAACCCACCTACTGTAACATCTCTGACTTTTAGTTATCAACATAACTACGGTAGTTTTTAATGTGTAAACATAACCATTGATTTTGAATTTCTGAGAAGTTTCTATGGACATGTTCACTTTGGAGGATTTAAACCATCATTTTTATCTTCTGTTATCTGTCATGGGTGGCAAGAATAATAATAATAATGTCCTTTTTTGTCATCTGTGTATGTTTCCCACACACAGACGAAATTCGTCTCTGCATTTAACCCAACCACCACCAGGTGGTGCAGTGAGCAGCCATAGAAAGCGCCCGGGGAGCTGGAGAATTAGGTGTGCACTCATAGACACCCCAAGGTGTGTAGTGGCCGGGGCGCGAACCCGCGTCCTTCGGGTCCCAAGTCGGAAGCCCTGCCACTACACCATCTTGGCCCCATAAGAAGTACTAGACATGAGGAGCTCAAAACAAAGCTTATTTGAAAGTAAAACGAAACAAAAAGCTGATGAGACAGCAAAGCGTCCATAAGTCAGGAGACACAGACTGGGGAACTATATGGACTGAGGCTGAACGAGGAGATGGAAAACAGCTGAGCTTAATGAGACAGGGTGCAGGTGAGAGTTGGCGTGGCAGGACGGACGGCGCAGGGACACACTGTGGAAAAGTACTGAGAGAAAGGCCGGTGGCGCCGAGGAACACGGGGAGAAAACTGAACACGAGACAGACATGAACTACAAACAACATCCACCAAAACTCCCACAAAAAACAGATTGTGGCAAAACCAGGATTGATTCATTGTCTGATTGACTGATTGTCTGATTGACTGAATCATTAACTGATTGATATTCCAGAACAGATGTTTAAACTTTGCAGTGAAACCAGAAGAACTAAGAGTTGCTTTGGCAGAATGCATCAATCAATCAATCAATCAATCAATCAATCAATCTTTATTTATAGAGCCCTTTTCAGCAGCCAGAAGGTGCACAAAGTGCTGAACAATACAGAAATAAAACAAACAATAAAAAATAACAATAAAAAACAGCCAGTAAAAAATTAAAAACAATTAAGACCTAACAAGAATGTCAAAGAACTACTAGGTATTAAAAGCCTGCCTGAATAAAAAGGTTTTAAGATTAGATTTAAAAGACTCCATATGAGTGATGGAGCGCAAGTCCAGAGGTAGCTTATTCCAGAGACTGGGTGCAACGACAGAAAAGGCCCGGTCACCCCAACGTTTGTACCGTATTCTCCGGCGTATAAGTCGCACCTTTTTGCCTACATTTCTAAGCCCTGCGACTTATAGGCCGGTGCGACTTATACGTCGATTTTTCCAATATTTTGGTCATAATTTGACTTTGGTCAAAAACTCCAAAAATGGTGCAGTACCAGTTTCGGCCGCTATGGGCGCTAAGAAACCCTTTACAGTACCTACACTGTTGACATCTGCCTGGTCCAAAAATGGTGCAGTGACACAGAAGATGAAGACTTCAATGGTTTTGAATAAATAAATAAAAACCATAAAATAAATACAGTATCTGTTTCTGTCATCATTTTAAACTGAGACACGTTTTTTACTGTAATGTCAGCTAATAAAAATATATTTTTATGTGTTTATCTTTAAAGATAAATGATGAAAGACACAAAATATACAAAAATTATGTTAATTTATTAATGAAAAGTTCAACTAAGACACATCAAACAAAATACTGTAGTTTTTATGTGATAATCTTGTCAAAAGTCCTTCCAAACAATTTGGCAGCCAGTCCATTTTGGGCAAAACACCAGTTCACGTGACTTATACTCCGGTGCGACTTATACGCCGACGAATACGGTAGTTGGACTTTGGGATGGACAGGAGAAATGTATTCGATGATCTCAGTGTTCTCATATATTCACGGACAGTTACAAGATCAGTCAAATACAGTGGGGCAAGACCATTGAGTGCTTTAAAAGTGAATAATAAAATTTTGAATTTAATTCTAAAATCAATTGGAAGCCAATGGAGAGAAAATAAAACAGGGGTTATGTGTTCACGTCTGGAGGTGTTGGTTAAAAGTCTAGCTGCAGCATTTTGGACCAATTGAAGGCGTCTAATGGAGGATTGGGAGATTCCCGCATACAGGGAATTACAGTAGTCTAGCCTTGAGGTGATAAAAGCATGAATGGCCTTTTCTAAATCAAAACGATTTAAAAAAGGTTTAACTTTCTTTTTTAACTTCAGAGGCACTCCAGGACTGTTTTGACACCACAGATTGGAGTATGTTCAAAGAAGCTGCTACCACAAACAACACCACATGTCTCCAGGAGTACTCAGACACTGTATGTTCATACATCACCAAGTGCATTGATGATGTAACCAACCTTAAAACCATCACTGTTCGGGCTAACCAGAAGCCATGGCTGACAGCTGAGGTTTACAGACTCCTGAGAGCCAGGAATGCTGCCTTCAAAGCGGGAGATCAGGTGGGCCTGAGGGCAGCCAGAAACAACCTGGACCGGGGCATCAGAAAGGCAAAGAAGCAGTATTCTGGGAAAATAGCTCACCGTTTCAAGGACAGCAGGGATACACGCAGTCTGTGGCAGGGAATACAGACCATCACAAACTACAAACCACCCCCCCAGACCTGTGACAGCTCAGCCTCTGCGCTGAATGAACTGAATGAGTTCTTTGCTCGGTTCGAGGCAAGTAACAGCACACCAGCACATAAACTCCCCCCCTCTCCTGATGGCCAGGTGCTGACGCTGTCCTCAGACAGCGTAAGGCGATCATTCATCAAGATTAACGCCCGGAAGGCCTCTGGTCCTGACAACATACCTGGTCGTGTGCTGAAGGACTGTGCAGGGGAACTCGCAGCGGTCTTCACGGACATCTTTAACATCTCACTGAGCCAGGCCATCGTCCCCACCTGTTTCAAAGCCACCACCATCATCCCTGTCCCAAAGAAGGCAACGCCCGCATGCCTCAATGACTATCGCCCAGTAGCACTCACCCCCATCCTGATGAAGTGCTTTGAACGGCTAGTCATGAAAAGCATCACATCTGTCCTCCCTGACTCCCTGGATCCCTTCCAATTTGCATACCGACCTAATCGCTCAACCGACGATGCCATCTCCTCTGCCCTTCACACAGCTCTCACACATCTGGACACGAAGGACTCCTATGTTAGAATGTTGTTCATCGACTTCAGCTCGGCATTTAACACCATCATCCCCCAACAGCTCATCCTTAAACTGGACAGTCTGGGGCTGAACACCTCAATGTGTAACTGGCTGCTAGACTTCCTGACCGGGAGACCACAGACAGTACGGATCGGGAGTAACACATCTAGCACCATCACATTGAACACAGGGGCCCCACAAGGATGTGTGCTGAGCCCCCTTCTATTCACCCTGCTAACACATGACTGCACACCATCGTACAGCTCCAACCACTTCATCAAGTTTGCGGATGACACAACAGTGGTAGGTCTCATCAGCAACAACGATGAGACGGACTACAGGAACGAGGTGAGCCGCCTGGCCTTGTGGTGCGGACACAACAATCTCACTCTCAACGTGGAGAAGACAAAGGAGATTGTTGTGGACTTCAGGAAGAGGGATGCCCAACATCCTCCTCTGACCATCAACAGCACCGCAGTGGAGAGAGTGGACAGCACCAAGTTCCTGGGAGTGCACGTCTCAAAGGACCTGTCCTGGAGCAGGAACACTGCAGCACTGGCAAAGAAGGCTCACCAGCGTCTCTACTTTCTCCGCAAGCTGAAAAGGGCTGGAGCTTCAACCCCCATCATGAGCACCTTCTACAGAGGTGCCATAGAAAGTGTCCTGACCAGCTGCATCACTGTGTGGTTTGGTGCATGTACTGCATCCTGCCGCAAGAGCCTCCAGCGCATTGTGAGAGCAGCTGAGAAGATCGTGGGCACCTCCTTGCCCTCACTGCAGGACTTACACAGCAAACGCCTCACTCGGAAAGCCCACCGCATGGCAGGTGATCCCACACACCCACTACACAGCTGCTTCAGACTGCTGCCATCAGGGAGGAGACTGAGGAGTCTCCAGGCTCGAACCAGCAGACTGAGAGACAGCTCTGTTCATCAGGCAGTCAGAATGCTAAACACTCTGCCTGCTCTGCCTCCCCTCCCATTTGAACTGCCTTAACACTAAAACTTTCTCACATACTATCACTCAACACAAAGTTTTTAACACTAGACTCTGTGTCACCAAACGGGTTTTCACTAAACTCTCGGTCATGTGCTCATACAGTTTGCACTACTTCTCATACTTGCACTAATGTCTGTATTACATCACTGCCTATAATCATAATACTGTTTACATTCTCTGTTTACATTTATTAATACTGTTTACTTTTATTACTACTGCTTACATGTAATTACTACTGTTTACATTTATTTACACTACTCTAATATCTACACCACTGCTGGTACATATACAGTGTGCTCTGAACGGTCTTATTTAGGGATGCCCAATGTGCCTTACTGCATATGCCACTTTTTGCCTCTACAACAACATCAACTACTACCTCATACATATACTGTGTACATTGACTCATACGCTGCTTTGCCACTTTGCAAATGTCAATGCTAGAAACCTTTAGTTTATTTTAGTTATACTTTTTATACTCTTTTTTTATACCACTATGCAAAAAAAACTCAGGACAGTGTTAGTTTTACTATTTTTATGCTTATGTCTATTATTATATGTTTCAGTGTTTCAATGTTTAGATGTTTACTGTTGCACCGAGGGACTGAGAGAAACGCAATTTCGGTCCTGTGTATGTCCTGCACTGTACATATTGCAGATCTGACAATAAAGTTGACTTTGACTTTGACTTTGACTTTGTATAAAAGACGTAATTGATAAAAACAGGCCTTGACTACAGACGCTATTTGTTTATCAAATTTTAAGTCCTTGTCAAATGTCACCCCCAAGTTTTTAACTGTTGGTCTGCATTTGGAAGTTAGAGCTCCAAAGTTACAGGGAGCATCATCACCGAAGAAGATGCATTCTGTCTTTCCTTCGTTTAAAAACAAAAAATTACGGTGAAGCCACTGTTTAATGTCGTTAATACAATCAGCGTAGGGAGTGAGAAGATTGCTGTTTTTGGGTTTCATTGGTAGATAAATTTGTACATCATCAGCATAGCAGTGAAAAGAAAAATTATGTCTGGCTATTACTGATCCAAGAGGCAGCATGTACAGTGAGAAGAGGAGAGGACCAAGAATAGAACCCTGTGGCACACCACAAGAGAGAACGGCAGTGGAGGAGGAAAGAGTGTCCAACATGACAGAGAATGTTCTGCATGACCCCGTCTTGGCCAATCAGCTGTTTATCTGCATCTGTAGAGTTAGACCAACTTTCAATTCTCTTTAGTGTTTCCCTCCCCTTACATTTTGAGTGTCATCATTTGATGTCACCAGATGTAATAAAAATGTTCCACAATGAAATGGGACACACTTTAATAAAGCTGCTGCAACTTCACTTGTTGCCAGTTCCTTTAAAGTAAACACACACATTATGCAAGAGTTGTAATACACCGTGCAAATAAACTGTAACAGATATCAAAATGAAAAGTTATTATTTTATACTGTTTAATGAGCCATTACACCAATGGTACCATATTTTTTGTCCTCTAAGTCGTGTTTTTTTTTTTTGCATAATTTGCATGCCCTACAACTTATACACCAAAGTGACGTATTTATGGATTTTCCCCAATATTTATAAAACAGTTTTTGGCTGAGATACGACCGTTTTCATTAATTCTGACTGAAAATATTGAACACTACCATTTTCAGCCACAGGATGGCACTCGAGTAGTAAGGCATGCTGTTGTATCATGTAATAGGTAAAAGTGGCAATTAATGGCACAGTCGGCTTGTCATATTTTGACTCTGACACCGTCGTCTACCTGGAGCAACCATCAAATCAGCTGCATTTCGCTGCACCGCCCCGGCGAAATGCAGCTGATTTGACCATCAAAGTGCATTTATTAAACAAAAGTTAGACTGAAACACACCTTTACTATAATTTCGAGCAAACAAATAATTGTTTTTAAGCATTAATCTTGTTAAATTCTTGTTAAAGTCCTCCCGTGCACACTCCTGCAGCCCCAATTTAGCAGCTCATCAATTTTTGGCACAACACCGTCTCATATTTCTGGGTTGTCAGCGGTGATGCGTAACAAACGCAACACGTCAGCGGTGATGCATAAAAGATGCAACATATATGGCGAAGCGACGTACTTATGGATTTCTCCACTTTATTAGACATATTTGGACTGATGCATCTTATAGGGCGGTGTGATGTGTACAGCGGAAAATACGGTACTACACTGGAAAGGTGATGAACAATACAGTATCTCACTCTTTGCAGATAGCCCATTCTACAGATGATCTTAGCGGTTTTAAGTCAACTCCAATTTTTATTTGGTTTATAGAATTTGTTATACTGTACCTCTACACCGTTGTTACTTTCACACAGTTATACTTGGAGAAATATCCTTTTTACATTCTTGCAGGAAGTCCCACAGACATCTAGCTGCTGCAGTCACTAATCACACCTGCAAGTTATTATAATGCAACATTAATAGTAAAGCCTGGTTTATGGTTGACGCGTCGCATATGGCGCGAGAGAGCGCGCGGCCAAAGTGACGCAATTGCATAGTCCACGCCTCCGCGCTTTGGCCCCGCGCGTCGGCTTGGCGCGTGTTGCGCACCTCCGAATTTTTGAAACTCCGCAAGCCTAGCGCGCGCGCCGAATTGATTGACAGGTCGGGTGTGGACCTCACCCGACAGCCTTCACACTCTTCACGCCAGAGCCTGCAGCTGTCTGCGCCGCTGTGGTCGTGGAAACGGCGCGACGCATGGAGGAATGTTTTTTATGTGATACAAATGTATTAAATTCCCCGAGCGAGCAGAAAGCCATTTGTTTTTGTTGTGTGATTTCAAACAGTTCTTCTTCTACGGTAGATTTCTTCTTCTACACCTTTCTTGCAACATATGCACAGGTTTTAGAGGGTACTGCCACCTGCTGGTCCGTAAAAGAACAGCACTTTGCCATGCGCCGCCGGCGACACTGTAAACGCATCAAGCCGCACGGCTCAGTGCGCGCGCAGCGTGCGCGCTCCAGCCTGCGGACCAAAGCGTGACTATAACCGAGCCTTAATGTTTAGGGTTTATAAAATGGTGTTTTGAATTGGAATTGTTTAGCCTCCAGCTGTGACCAAAACATCAGTGTGTTATTGGTTATTAGCCATTAAAATGGTAAATAATAATAATAATGTCTTTTCCTGTCATCTGCAGTGGTGGGCGCCAGACCGCTAGGGAGCGCTAAAGCGCTAATCCGCTTACAGTGGACCTAAACTTTTTGTCAGCGTTTTTGTGGATTGACTAACTTTTATAATTCATAAGCGGATTTGTGCTATTTTTATTTAAAATGCAGTACCGCTAATAACTAATTATCTATCAGTAAAAACCAATAAACTTATTTACAAGCTCTTATGCTGCTTGTTTTACCTTTTTCCCCACCATAAGAGCAGAGAGGAGGAAGGGTTGGAGGGGGGAGGGGGGGCAGAGCGGAGAACAGACTCGGATCTACCATGTAGGTAAATGATGCCGTTGCCTGGGGATCCCATCAGCATGGGGCCCCGGCCCCGCCGCGCCCCGGCCAGTCACCTACATCCCTAACATTGATCCTGCTTGTTAATGTACATTTAACATAAAAATAATTATAGTTACGATGAAAACGATCATTAAATACGCAATAAAAAAACCGGTCGATTTCTTTATCCCCCTACTAAAAATGGACTATTCCATCTTGACATCTTCCGGGTTAGAGGTGAACTCAGGGGCCAATTCTGTGGCTAGCTGGTTGGTTGCTGGGTTACTAATGGATAAATCCGCAGAGAACCCCGCTGTTTCAAGCCAAATTAACGTGGCCGGAGGATTTTATTGAGTGTTTTGTGTCGACCATTCGACGGTGAGTCGTTATTTTTATGTATTTTAGTTACTTTTCATTAAATCTGTTGACTACCTATAGACGCTAACTCTGTGGCTAGCTGGTTGGTTGCTGGGTTACTAATGGATAAATCCGTAGAGAACCCTGCTGTTTCAAGCCAAATTAACGTGGCCGGATGATTTTATTGTGTGTTTTGTGTCGACCATTCGACGGCGAGTCGTTATTTTTATGTATTTGGGTTACTTTTATGTATAAATGCGGTGGCGACACACCCGTGTATTTGAGATTTAAAAGTGGTTTTAGGGATTAAGAGATCATTCTATTTTTTGTTAATTTCGTGGCCGAATAGAATATATGTACGTAAAGTATTAAATAAATCCTTTGATTTTTGTAATTTCATCCTTTTAGGATCATTTTTGTTACTTTTCAGTTGGCAGTGTAGTGCAAATATTGATAACGCTGCCGGCTATTATATATATATATATATATATATATATATATATATATATATATATATATATATATATATATATATATATATATATATAATATAGAAATATATAAATAGCGGATTAGATTAGCTTCCCCTAATTTTCATAAGACATTTGTGCTTTTGAAATTGTGGACCTAAAAAAATTAATAAGCGTTTTAGAAATTGTGGAACTAATTTTTTAATTAGCGTTGCCCACTGTCATCTGCGTATGTTTCCCATACACAGACGAAATTAGTCTCTGCATTTAACCCAACCACCTACCAGGTGGTGCAGTGAGCAGCCCGAAAGCGCCCGGGGAGCTGGAGAAATAGGTGTGCACTCATAGACACCCCAAGGTGGGTAGTGGCCGGGGCGCGAACCCGCGTCCTTCGGGTCCCAAGTCAAAAGCCCTGCCACTAGACCATCTTGGCTCCTTTATGGACTGTGCTTACCAGTATATAGCACCTTTCTGTCTTATCAAGACACTCAAAGCGCTTTACACTACAACTGTAGTGTAGCTACAATACAGTGACACAGTGATAGTGATAGCTCATCAATTTGGTCTGAATTATACTCCGTTTGTCCAAACTGAGGTCAGTCAATGAGCCATCTACAGCAGGTAAGATATTATTTGTTCATATTTTCACAGAACACCAATTCAAAATATCTGAACTATCTCCGTCATTTGTTTGACGTGTGTTACACAAAAAAGTTTATTTCAAGGGCCAGAGCTAAACCTTCCTTTGTCCTCCCCCCACATCCCAAAATGAATTGGAACAGTACCGGTACCCTAGGAGCACTAGTGAAAGAGAACCCTCCTTTTCTGATGCACCCTGCTCAGTTCTACAGTACATATTTCACCTTTCTGTATAACCATCCTGGTGCTTTCAGAAACACTTTGCTCTGTGCCTTCTGACACCCACACTGTTTGATCTTTTGTCTGACTAAATAGTTGACACAAGTCCTGTGTCATTAGTGTCACAGAAAAAATGCTACTCATCTATGCCACTATCCTTCATATGTGATTATCTGCAGATCTTTTTGAAGAGAACAGCCGAGCAATGCAGAAATGCTCAGGGTGCACGTTCACCGTGCAGGGGTCGTGACTGGCTACTTTTTTTCTAATCACGTGTAGTGTCTTACCAGATCCTGTTTAGAGCTAAACTACATTCTTTTTAAAGTGCCACCATCATGTTGATGAATGTTATTGTGTCACTTTGCATGCTGTCATTACAGGTCAAACAGTCTTTGAACATAAATATGGATTGTCATGTTCTGCATTCACAAACATTTTAAAGGAGTATAATCTCATCTTAAAAAGGTTTTTTAGGCCCCTTTCATGCTCATGTGTACAAGTTGGACTTTTTTTTTTATCCCTGTGCCCATGAAACAATGTGAATTTTGCATAGTGACCAAACATCAGTGTGTTTTTATCCTTCAGGTGGTAAACACAAATATAAAAAACGGTTTATTTTCTGACTGATGGTTCCTGTTACAAATAGGAGGGACTTGAAATTTGATAAATATTGAGATGAGGATTTTTAACCATCCTCAAACATAAAAGCATGAATTAGACCCAGAAATATTATAATTTTTCTGATAAGTTACTGTATTTATTTATTTACTTACTTACCTACTTACTTTACCTACTTTACCTACTTACTTTACTTACTTACCTACTTACTTTACCTACTTTACCTACTTACTTTACTTACTTACTTACTTACTTACTTACTTACTTACTTACTTACTTATTTATTTACTTACTTACTTACCTACTTACTTTACTTACTTACCTACTTACTTAATTACCTACTTACTTACTTACTTACTTACTTACTTACTTACTTACTTACCTACTTACTTTACTTACTTACCTACTTACTTAATTACCTACTTACTTACTTACTTACTTGGTTACTTGGTTACTTACTTAGTCAGTCACTTACTTACTTACTTACTTACTTACTTACTTACTTACTTACTTACTTACTTACTTACTTACTTACTTACTCGTTTACTTACTTACTTGTTTATTTATTTATTGAGAAACTGGTCATGTCCCACATCAAGGCAACCGTCAACATCAATGAGGACCCTCATCAATACGCATACCGTGAGAACCGATCAACAGAGGACGCCATTTCTTCCGTGGTCCACACTGCTCTCACCCACCTGGATCAGAAAGACTCATACGTGCGTCTGCTCTTTGTGGACTTCACATCTGCCTTCAACACCATGATCCCCCAAACTCTGATAGACAAACTATCTACACTTGGACTAAGCCCCTCTATTTGTAACTGGGTACTAGACTTCTTAACAGACAGACCACAGTCCGTGAAGATCCACAACTTCTCCTCCTCCACCATAACCCTCAGCACTGGCTCTCCTCAGGGATGTGTGCTGAGCCCCCTTCTGTTCACTCTGCTCACATATGATTGTACAGCCACACTTCCAGGCTGTCATATTGTTAAGTTTGCAGATGATACAGCGGTGGTGGGATGCATTACAAACAATGATGAGTCCAGCTACAGACAGGAGGTGGAACACCTGGAGAGCTGGTGCAAAGAGAACAATCTTCACATGAATGTGAAGAAGACAAAGGAGATGATTGTGGACTTCAGAAGGAACAAACACAACCATGCCCCACTGAAAATAGGTGGGTCTGCAGTGGAAGTGGTCTCCAGCTACAAATACTTGGGTGTACACATGAATGATAACCTCAGCTGGAGCAACAACACCACCAGCCTGATCAAGAAAGGTCATCAGAGACTCTACTTCCTCAGACGGCTGAGACGAGCTGGTCTGAGCAGCCCAGTCCTCACCTCCTTCTACAGGTGTGCAGTGGAGAGCATCCTGTGCTCCAGCATCAACGTGTGGCATGGAGGCTGCACAGTTGAAGAGAGGAAAGCTCTACAGAGAGTGGTGAAGGCTGCACAGAAGTCTGTTGGAGTCAGTCTCCCCACCATCACAGACATTTACACCTCCAGATGCAGGAAAAGAGCCACCTGCATCATGAAAGACCTCACTCACCCAGCACACTCACTCTTTGCCCCACTCCCCTCAGGACGGAGGTTGAGGAGCATCAAGTGTAGAACCACTAGACTGAGGAACAGCTTCTACCCTGAGGCTGTTAGACTCATGAATAAATAAAAATAAAATAAAAAATAAACACTGCAAAATATCACATCATGCTGATGCTGATCTGTTTTCTTGTTGCTGTGTTCATCTGTGACCATCTGCTCATACAAACTCATGTTCGTGCTGCTGTTTATTCCCACTATATTAGGCTTAGTGTATTACTAGTTGATGTTTTTCTTAGTTAGTTCTAGATGTTATTACTGTTTTTCTCTTTCATTGTTGTTGGATGTAACTGGGACCTCGTGTACATAATCTCGTTTTCATCTCATGTACCACATGCGGTGCAAATGACAATAAAGACTCTCTGACTCTGACTCTGACTCTGATACTCATTTACTTACTTACTTACTTACTTACTCGTTTACTTATTTATTTATTTATTTATTTACCTACATACTTATTTACTTACTTACTTATTTACTTACTTAGTTAGTTATTTAGTTACTTAGTTAGTTAGTTAGTTACTTAGTTACTTAATTAGTCACTTACTTACTTACTTACTTACTTACTTACTTACTTACTTACTTATGCACTTACTTGTTTATTTACTTACTACTACTTACTTGGTTACTTGGTTACTTACTTAGTCAGTAACTTACTTACTTACTTACAAAATAATTTACTTGCTTATTTATTTATTTATTTATTTATTTACATACCTACGGTACTTATTTATTTACTTACTTATTTACTTGCTTACTTATTTACCTACTTAGTTACTTAGTCAGTTACTTAATTACTTACTTACTTACTCGTTTACTTACTTACTTATTTATTTATTTACCTACTTACTTACTTACTTACTTAATTATTTATTTACCTACATTAGTTACTTATT
>JBBPBX010021328.1:29812-42488 GCA_038048925.1 Garcialebias charrua
TAGCTCCAGAAGTTCCAGTGGGGTGGTGCCCTAGCGCCCCCTATTGGCTGCACACACACACACACACACATGCAAAACATATTTGGCCCCCTGCAACACACACACACACACACACACACACACACACACACACACACACACATGTGTCACTCACTGTGTGAGATCATTGCTGAAGACTTTAATTGTTTGAGTCAATCCTGTTTGCCTGATAGCAAAATTTCTCATGAGCCAGTGGAAAGATTTAACTGAAACTTTGAAAGTAATCAGTGGATGTGGATGATCAGTGGATTTATTTATTTATTTAATCAGTGGATGTGCATCGATTACTGATTGGTTCAACATGGTCGCCTCAGATGGTCTAACTCCAAAATGACTATACCTCAATCAATTTTAAAGATGGTGAGCTAAAATTAAATGTGATAGCAAAGAACACCCATCCTTAAAACATATTCTCAGGATTTCTCACAATATTGCAAGAGGTCAAGCATTCAGATATGTTTTTTAACATTACCAAAACATTCAACACTCCATGATATGGATATATCAGGATATATTAGTCTAAAACTGTGGCATGAAAGGTTGTGGGTGATAATGTTTTTTGATACGTCTTTTCCTTTTCAATTTTGTCAATATTTAACTTGCTGTGGCCTCCCAAATAAATAAAATGTTATAATGACTATTTCCCCCCATTGAGCATCTTATTAATAAGGCTGATGACACTGCCATGCAAATGAACTATCTAAATATTCTTCTCCTCTCTCTACATGGAGGAAATTGTGGCTGAGTCTTGAAGAGGAAAACTGTTTTCGCTGTCTGACATGAGAAATATCCCCATAATACAATAATGCAAAGCAATGATAATGGCCATAATATTCTTCTCCCTTTATCGCATCTGTCTGGGAAAATTGGAAGTCCGTAAAATAAATAATATTTACAGCGGAACAACCTCACTTGTAATCGGATTATGTGCAATTTACATAAACCTCAGTCCCTTGCAGTCACCCTGATTATGATATTTACCAGGAAGTGATGAGTAAACAGAGACTTCATGGCCAATTTTGGCATCATCACTGGAGGACAACCCGCAACAATAATTATCAGCAATGCAACAAAAATGAAAAATTGTATCAGAATATTTTCTCAACAGACATATTTACATTTTTCTTGTGTAAAGGAATCAAAACAAATAAAAAAACTGAGTGGTTGAGGCTTGAAGAGGAAAACTGTTTTCGCTGTCTGACATGAGAAATATCCCCATAATACAATAATGCAAAACATATTTGATTAAAACATGAGCTAAACAAAAGTCAAATGTTGTCTTTTGGCTTATTCTTATATAGTACTTTGAAAATGTATTTGACACCTTAATAGTTTTTTTTTGGGTCACACTTAAATGTTTTAGATAATCAAACCAATTTAAAACAAAATAGAGGCAACTTCGGCAAACAACAAAATAATTTATAAAAAATAAAAATCAGTTTTTATTGCCAATGGTTTTTATTATTTGAAAAAAAAAAGGTAAAACTTTATTTGAAGGGGTCTGCAGAAGACTGACATGACATTATCATAAACATGACATAAAACCTTTCATAAACATGAACGAGTCTTTAAGAATGTTTATGACTGTTGTCCTTAAGTGTCATTTGGTAAATTAAGACACCTTTAATGCAAAGTTGACTTTGTTTAAAATGTCATGTTGTCATAACTAATACATTTTTATCTTGGTTACTGTCAAGTTGCAGCAGCAAATATATTTTTATCTTGTTCAATAATGTCAACTTGTCAAAACAAAGACATTTTAAACAATGTCAACTTTGCATTAAAGGTGTTATAATTTGCTGAATATCACTTAACGAAAACAGTCATAAACAATCATAAAAAATCGCCCATGTTCATGGCAGGTATTATGTCATGTTTATGACAGTGTCATGTCAGTCTTATGCACAGCCCTTCAAATAAAGTGTTACCAAAAATTCTATCCAAACCAACCTTGCCTTCAGTGAAAAATTATTACCGGTACACATTAATAAACGTGAATTTACTGTGGTTTACTCTTGGTTCTTTTCAAAAGTTTAAATCAATTACCCCCACACTCTTTTTAAAAATTGTGATAAATGTGTGTTCAACAATTATAGACCCTTGTTACCACAGTTTTCAAAAATTCTTGAAAAGCTATTTGTGAACAGACTAGATCAATTTATAGATAAACAAAATATTCTAAGCAACAGTCAGTATGGGTTTAGAGCAAAAAACTCTACATCAATGGCTCTCATGGAATTAATGGAACAAATAACTACCGTAAAAACCATTGTATTATACGCTGTATTTTTGCTCATTTGAATGTCCAGCGTATTAAACACCGAAGAGTATTATTTATGGATTTTTTCCCATATTTTTAGACCCATTTTTCGCTCTGATTCTTCGTTTTTCATTTTTGGCAAAAATGGTGCAGTACCAGTTTCGGCCGCTATACGGGCGCTGTAGGCAGCAGCCAGCAGAGGACTCAGAGAGTGAAGAGGAAGAGGGGCCACTTCCAGAAGTTTCTACTTGCATGTGTCCGAAAAAAGCCTCCTTTGGTCGGACTGATGACTCTGTCGCTGCCCGCTCCCTGCTGTGGATGTAGCTGTTTTTGTTTGCAAGATACCACTCATAAACCACACCGCGGATTTTTAAATCCAGCTGATTTCACATTTGGTTCAGCTCAGGAGCCCGTCTGCTATAGTGAGGTAAGAAATATATTTTTAAGCGTTTATTTAGCTAAATTTAAAGAAACAAAGCGTCCGGTTTGACCCGCCTGGCGCCTGCATAAAAGTCAGCGAACTTTTTTTTTTAAATCCAGCTGATTTGAACATTTCGTTAAACTCAGGAGTACGTCTACTATTAAGTCAGCTAAGAATTATATTTTTTAAGCGTTTATTTAGCTAAATTTAAAGAAAGAAAGCGTCCGGTTTGACCCGCCTGGCGCCTGCCTAAAATTCGGCGAACTTTTTAAAAAAATCCAGCTGATTTGAACATTTCGTTAAGCTCAGAAGCACGTCTGCTATGAAGTCAGCTAAGAAATATATTTTTTCTCGCAAAGAAATAATTGTTTTACCGTGTTTCCTTGTGAAGATCTTCGTACTCGCTTGCTTCTGTCGCCGCCATCTTGATTAGGGCAAATGAGGCGCTGACGCGTCGCGTGGTGATGACGCGTATTAAACACCGAGGCGTATTGTTTAATTTTTTTCTTGTTTATTGTTAATAATTGGACAAAGCGGATTAAACACCAGTGCATATTTTCCTCCAACGAATACGGTACTGCTGTCGATCAAAAACAATATTGTATCAGTATTTTTGTTGATTTAAAAAAAGCATTCGATACTATTGATCACACCATTCTCCTTGAAAAACTGAACAAATATGGTATTAGAGGACCAGCATTACAGTGGGTATCTAGCTACTTGAAAGATAGGAAACAATTTGTACAAATAAATGATGTAAGATCTGACCTCTGTAATATCACATGTGGAGTTCCCCAAGGCTCTGTACTTGGACCAAAGCTATTTATTTTATATGTGAATGACTTGGTAAATGTGTCAGGACTCCTTAAATGTGTACTTTTTGCTGATGATACCACATTTTTCTGTTTAGGTGAAGATATAGAACAAATGTTGGAATTGATAAAGACAGAATTTGTCAAGATACAAACTTGGTTTAAAATAAATAAATTATCATTAAATCTAGAAAAAACTAATTACATGATATTCAGTAATAAAAAGAAAACTGTTGATGTTCCACTCAAAATTGAGGGTGTTGAGATTTGTAGAGTGAGTGAGGTGAAGTTTTTGGGTGTTATCATTGATGACAAACTGACATGGAAACAACACATAAATTCTGTAAGAATAAAAATAGCTAAATCGATTGCAGTACTGTACAAAGTCAGAGACTTATTGAATGATAAAGCAGTACTGTACAAAGTCAGAGACTTATTGAATGATAAAGCTCTGTATTTGTTGTATAACACAATCATTGTTCCACACTTAATCTATTGTATTGATGTTTGGGGGAAAGCGTGTAAAACAATCACAAAGCCTATTTTTGTATTACAGAAAAGAGCTGTAAGAATTATCACTAGAAAACATTACCGTCATCCATCAAGTACATTATTTTATCAACTGAAGTTATTGAAGTTCCATGATTTGGTAGACTATAATATTTTATCAGTTATGTATAGAGCTCAAAATAATGCATTACCTTTAAATATCCAAATGCATTTTGTTAAAAGACAAAGTTGTTATAATCTTAAGGGGACAGAGATGTTTGTAAAACCACAATTCAGAACTAGTTTGAAGGGACGTTCTACCTCAATCCAGGGAATTAGATTATGGAATGGCTTGGAGAATGTAGTTAAAAATGCCAAGTCAATGTTTACATTTAAGAAAATGATCAAAACGAATGTGTTAAAAAATATATATGAAATAGCGTAATGTGTATTGTATTAGTTAGAAAATTAGAAAGAGTTAGTCATTTTGTACTGTTGGTTGAAGATTATTATTGTTTAATCTGATTGTTGGAAAAAAGGGGCAGATATAATAAGATTTATTCTTCTTTCTGCTACCTTTCATTTTTTTATATTTTGTACATTATCATTTATGGGATTGTCTTGTATTGTTTCTTTTGTAAAAAAAAAGAACAAATTTAATAAACATAAACAAACATAAACATAAACTCTTCATGTGGGCCCATCACCTGCAGGAGGGGTGATACAAGTCTGGTGCATGATCCCATGGGCAGTGGTCAAAGGTGGGGGCCTAAAAATTCTGACCCTGGCTTACTAAAACTGGCTCTTGGGACACGGAATGTAACCTCTTGACTGGGGGAGGAGCCTGAGCTTGTGCGTGAGGTTGAGAGGTACCGGAACCAATCCCCTTGAGAGGGGCTGGACTTTATTCCACTCTGGAGTTGCCCATGGTGAGAGGCGCCGAGCTGGTGTGGGTCTACTCTTATGTCGGGTACCCACCAGACGCTTCTGGAGCATCCAAAACGCTCTTGCCGCCCCCTTTTGGCCGCTTGTCACCAGAATCTGTTCACACTTAAGACGCGTTTGATGATGCGCAGTGGGAGGAGGTCTGGCTCCTTTTCCGGTCGGTTTGTTTTGAGCAGATAAAATCAGCTGTACGTGAGCCTCGTTACTACTTGAGTGGGTTTTCTACGAGCCGAACTGCAGCTCTGGAAGTCTTTGTTGAGATTAAAACTTTTTTTTATGTTTGGGGTGATCGTATGCTCAAGGGGACAGCGGCAACTGTAAAAATGCCAAGTTTCTTGCCGGAGGGTGGTTTCTTCATGGAGGCTCGTTGGGGTAAGTTTAAAAAGTCCAAAAAAAGTCCTGTTGTCGTTGCGTCATCACATAGCAGAGTCTCTCCCGATTGGTTGCTGCGACGCGTCGAGCAACGTCGAGCAGCCAAAGGTCAACTAGGCGAACTTTGGCGGCTCGACGTTGCTCGACGCTTCGGCTGCGTCGCGTGCGCGGAAATGAACTGCTGCTCGCTACCACGCCGCTTCAAACACTCAAAACGCGCCGCTTCACGATTCTACGCGCCTCGGCGCGTCTCCACATAGACTTTCAATGTAAACCGGCCGCTTCCGCTGCCCGAAACGCGTTTGGTCGGTACCCGGCATTAGCCCCGGACTTGGTGCCTGCGTGTTGGAGTTTTCCCCGGTGGATGAGAGAGTGGCTTTCCTGTGACTTATGCCCCTTTTCCATTAGTACCGGTACGGTCCAACTGGACCCCACAAGTGAGCTGATCCGAACTGAACCAATCTGATCCGATCTGCGTCGAGCAAGTGGAAAACTTGCTCGGCGCAGATCGGACTGAGTTTAGGTGCCTGACTGACACGCAATGGCAACTCATTCCACAGTCTTGGACCTGCAACAGAAGCTATGTTTACATGGACATAAGGTATCAGATCAAACGGCCAATCGGAACAAAAGCGTGTCATGTAAATGCCCCGTTCTGGTTATTTTTTGTGTATTCTACATGATCCGACCTAATTTGTGATCAGATCGAAACGGGTGGTTTATGCCAATCAGTAACCAGATCGGTGTGCATGTAAACACTTGATCTGTTCCTTGTATCGGACTGTGGAAAACTGTCCTGACTGTGCATGTGCGCTGGTACCCCTCCCCTACATGTTTCTTTTTCCTTTGGTGTAAGAGGAGAGCTAGCTTAGCATTAGCAACATGTGCTCCAGTGTAGCTTGGAAAAGAGCAAAAGAATGTTGGTTCCCACTGGTACTTTTGTTATATTGCTTAGAAAACCATACAATGCCAGGTCTCCACGGCGCTAAGTCTAATATTCATACATGAATATTTAGAAGATAGTCCGTATATTCCTCACCACTTCGTTACTGAGGTTTGAGCAGGGCAGCTAACGTGTACACATGGTCAGGCTCCCAGCTACACATTGCTGACTTCTGGAGTAACCCCTCGCTACAGCAAACAGTAAGGGGCGGGGTCGTGCCCGAGGGCCGAGCCATACGATATACGGAAGTAGCACCATTGCACTCCGGAAATAAAGGGGGTGCTGTTTCAATGATCCCTTACAAATTCCTTAAAGAAGCGGGTCAGCGGTGTTTCGGCAAGTAGAAGGTTGAAGAAGGTTTTCATTGACAGTGAATGAAAATATTTTGCGGAATGATTCACAATGGAAACTTCGCAAAGTCACCAGACGGTAATTATACTTTTTATAAGCATTTTTGTTATGTAGTAAATAAATATAATCAAGCTTTATTTTTATGCATTAGTTGGTAGACTTCATTTCAGTATTTCTTCCTCTGTAGTACTTTTCATCATCAGTCACACATTTTTTCAGATTCTGAATCCTACACACAGAGAGATTTTTTTCCTGGACTATCTGTGGCACTGGCTTCAGAGATGAAAACCACATCAAAACATTAAGGTTTTATTAGAATGAGTTGGACAATGGCATGTGTTCTGAGTTCAGATGTCCGGGTCTGTTGGCCAGAGGATAAAGCCTCGGATATAGTCGCGCTCTGGGTATTCGCGCATGCTCCGCAGAGTCCGTGCGCTCTCTAGCCACGCGCTGTGTGAGTTTATGGTTGCGCGCTGTTCATTGTTCACCGACAGATGGCAGTAGTGTGAAACCAGTGGGAATGTAGTACGAGAGAGTGTAGAACAAGAATCGGTTGACGTCACACATGACAAACAAAATGGCTGCTCGTAGTGCGAAAACTCGTCGTTTACTGCAACTTTTATTAGAGGAAGAAGAGATTGTGTGTTTAATGCTTTTAAACTTACAAAAACGTCATCGTAGAAGGTGGTGTGTTCGTCCATTACATTCACGGAGACGTGTAGACGGCGAGTACAACGTACATACGGGACGGCCGTGGTGTAGTGGTAATGGCAGTCGACCCCTGATCGGAAGGTTGGAGGTTTGAATCCCGCATCCGCCCACCATGTGTCGTTGTGTCCCTGGGCAAGACACTTAACCCCGAGTTGCTCCTGGTAGGTCTGGATGGCGCCTTGCAAGGCAGGCTACCACTACCGGTGTATGAATGTCTGAATGAATGGGTGGATGGCTGGTATTGTAAAGCGCTTTGGGGCTCCTCACAGGGGGCTGGAAAGTGCTATATAAATAAGCTCCATTTACCATTTACTTGTGAAGCGAATGCGGTCTATGGATGATGATGAAATGCACTTCAGATATTTTCGTATGTCCCAACACCGATTCGACGAACTGCTGCACCGCATTTCGCCGTACATACAGCATGGTAGGAACCATCAGAGTCCAGTAACATTGTCTGAAAGACTGGCTGTTACTTTACGCATTTTGGCTTCCGGTAGTAGCCAGAAATGTGTAGCAGCTAGCTATAAACTGGGTTCCACCACTGTCTCACATCGTTTCGGAGGTTTGCCAGGCCATCTGGAAGGCCCTAAAGACGGACTTTTTGTCAGTGCCCAAAGGACAGGAGTGGGCAGACATAGCCCGAGACTTCTGGAGAGTCTGGAACTTTCCTAACTGCTTGGGCTGTGTCGATGGCAAACATGTCCAGATCAAAGCACCGCCAAATGCAGGGAGCGATTTTTTTAATTATAAAGGGGCTCACTCCATTGTGCTCATGGCTGTGTGCGATGCCAAATATCGATTCACAATGGTGGACATTGGTTCATATGGCCGTGAAAGCGATGGAGGCATTTTTCAGTCATCTGAGTTTGGATCACGGCTGCTGCAAGGGGCCCTTGACCTGCCTGAACCTGAGAACCTACCGGGCACCAATATCACACTTCCCCACGTCTTTCTTGGAGACGCAGCTTTTCCACTACATAACAACATGATGCGCCCGTATCCTGGTACTATTCTAAATATTTTCTGACAATATGGCTAACTGCACATGCATCTCTAAAAACAAAGGTGTATAGATGAGTGTGTAATATTATTTTTTCTCATGTACTTTATCTACAGGTAACAACCTTGACGATGGCCGGACACTGTACAACTACAGACATTCCAGGGCGAGGCGGGTCATAGAGAATTCATTCGGTATCCTGGCAGCACGATGGAGGATTCTTGGACGGCCCATCGACTTCAACCCAGACAAGACGGTGGACGTGGTGAAGGCGTGCGTGGCCCTCCACAATATGCTAGCGCACACAGATGCAGCAGCCTCACCAGCATCAAGATACATTCCCCCAAGTTTTGCAGATGGAGCTACAGCATCTGGGGAACTCCTGCCCGGCGAGTGGAGAAGGGTGGTGCTTGGTGACAACAATCTGACACAACCTGGACGTATGTCAACAGCACGTGCATCCCGGGTAGCCAGTGTCATCCGAAATGATCTGACCTCCTTCTTCCAAACACCACAGGGTCTAGTGCCCTGGCAGGATGCAGAAATACGGAGAGGCTGCTTATTATATATATATATATATATATATATATATATATATATTAGGGATGTGCCGATCGATCGGAAACCGATCAATCGTCACCGATAATCATTAAAGCGGATGTGATCGGCTTTTGCCTTCAATTACCGATCACAGAGCCTGTGATGCGAAGTTTGCTAACTGCAAAACGTGCGACGAAAAAGTACCTCGTGGAGGAAGTTCAACGAAGTCCTTCAACACAACAAACCTAATTCGTCATTAAAATGTTTTAATACGTTTTAATAACTTACCAAAAGCCGTCTGCCAGCGCCCCCATAACAGCAACACCTGTTAGCATGTAGCTCCACCGAGCAGCCCCACCGAGTCCGCTCCGCAGTTACGGGCAGTCCAGTTTAGCTGC
Source organism: Garcialebias charrua (assembly GCA_038048925.1). Taxonomy (NCBI): domain Eukaryota; kingdom Metazoa; phylum Chordata; class Actinopteri; order Cyprinodontiformes; family Rivulidae; genus Garcialebias; species Garcialebias charrua. The sequence continues at coordinate 39,097 of JBBPBX010021328.1, forward strand.
GGCTTCAAAAAGGCTGTCGGCTTTGTTATTCCAAGTTAGCTGGGTGTCCCCCGATATCTTCTGCTTCCAGTCCGACATCGAGGCGAGCTCCAGGAACCTCTGATCGCACAAAGCCGGCTGTCTGCTGCAGGTCCGGTTTAGCATGTTAGCCTTAGCTCATACCATGAGCTGCTGGTCTCGCGCGGCGCTGTAGGAACGCTCGGCGGTGTGATCGCAGCTGCTGCTCCAGTCCTGAGACATTCACAGAGTTCAGAGGAGTGTTTCCAGTTAATTTATCCGTATGAGGCATCCTCTTATGGGAGAAACAGTCCTCCAAAAGCCGACTGCCGAACTAATGAATGTAAAATGGCGGAGGCGGTATTTCCTGGTTCTTCTTCTTCTTCTATAGAGTTGAATGGCGGTTGGCGAACTCATATTAAGCGCATTACCGCCACCTGGTTCCCGCAGGAAGTTGTTCAAAAAAGCACGAAATTATTTAAAAATAATAATAATGATACTTAACGTATTTATAAAGCCATTTGTAAAAACAGCCAACAGTGCAGCTTTAAGTAGCAAATGGGGTATTTTAGTTTTTTATATGAAGTAATAGATGTGTTTTTTTTTTAAAACAATAAAAAAACTTTTTTTTTATTGAAAGTTAGTAAGGTAAACATTTTTCTTTGATAATGCAGTTGATAATTACTTTTATTTACTTTGTTCTCTGAAATAAATTAGTAAAAATATGTTTTTGTCTGAATTATGGTGATTTTATGGTTCTGAAAATAACATGAGTGCTGCTTCTGGCTACAAGATTCAGATCTTGTAGCCAGAAGCAGCACTCATAAATTACAGGTAAGCCATTTGATCGGTGATCGGTGATCGGTTTATGTGATCGGCTCACATATAGGCAATCGGTTTTTTGATCGGTATCGGTGATCGTCACACATAGGTGATCGGTATCGGTATCGGTTTCAAAAAACCTGATCGGCACATCCCTAATATATATATATATATATATATATATATATATATTTTTCCATTTATAGATGGCCTCCCTTCTCACCTTATAGCCATCCTCTCACTCCAATATGTATTTTTTTTCCATTTATAGATGGCCTCCCTTCTCACCTTATAGCCATCCTCTCACTCCAATATGTATTTTTATTTTATTTTAAGAGAGAAAGAAAAGAGAAAGTAAGACAACAAAACAACAATTATCCACAAAAAGAGCACACGGCAAACACACCTAACCTCCGTCCGCAATCCTGCAAAGCACATGACATAACACAGCAACGAAACATACATGCATAAAGACTAATAATCTTCATGACCTTGCAGTAGATTTCTATAAATACACATACCCATACCTACAAATATATATACAGTATACATACATATACATTTATATTCATTCATATACCCATCTACATATCTGCATATATCTACATATACATCCCTGCATCCATTTGTGTGTGGTTGTGAGCATGCATAAGTGAATAAGGTTCCTCCAATAGAACATTTACATGGGCGTAGCCAGAATTTTTTGGGGGGCGGTTCGTTTTAAATGAGAAGTTGACCAAACCAAATTAATGTGCCTGTATAGGTCAATGGATAAAGCGTTTGCCTTCAGTCCCAAAGCTCATGAGTTAAGTCCCGCATGGTACAACGGTTTTTTTTATTTTATTCATTCCAGATTAAAAAAGCACAAGAAAACTATTTACAAAACGGCAAGAAATAAAACAATGCATTAAATGAAAGGAATCAGACGAAGAAAATAATCTTATCTGCCCCTTCTCAAACTATTTTTTTTTCAAACACTCTTTTATTGGATAAAAAAAGAAGAATGTGTTAACCACAGCCTGTGGTTAACACATTCTTCTTTCTTCACAGGCATATTAACTACTTTTTTTATCCAATAAAAGACAAATGTAAAATTAGTTGTTTGAATCGAGTGTTTGAAAAAAAAAATAGTTTGAGAAGGGGCAGATAAGATTATTTTCTTCGTCTGATTCCTTTCATTTAATGCATTGTTTTATTCCTTGCTGTTTTGTAAATAGTTTTCTTGTGCTTTTTTAATTTGGAATGAATAAAAAAAAAAAAAACGTTGTACCATGCGGGACTTGATCCCACGAGCTTTGGGACTGAAGGCAGACGCTTTATCCATTGACCTATCCAGGCACATTAGTTTAGCATTGTCAACTTTTCCTTTAAAAGTGGGCGGTTCGTTCGAACCCCCCGCCCTTGCCTACGCCACTGATTTAGTAGCGACTGTGAAGCATCAGAGATCCGTCCCTTCAAAGCCCGAAGCAGACGAAGGGGCGATCAAAGCCCAAGACTCCAGGAAGGACCCCGAGCCCAGAGTCCCCAGGGCCACCCGAACAGGACGAGCCACTCGCCCACTCCCCAGATCCGACCAAGGGGAAGAACCGGACGAATCCCACCAGCGACCACATACAATGACCCCCCGGGGTCAAACGCGACAAATTCATAGGCCCCCGCCGGAGCCCGCTGCACTGACGTAGCCCCAGGGCCGGTCACCGAGGCCCGGGCACCGGGGACGCCCATCCCTCAGGCCAAGACCCGAAAGGACCAGAGGACACGAGCCCCACCAGGCAGCCACCAGGCCGAGCCGACAAACGCCCAAGCGCCCAACCCCAGATAGTGAGGGCCCCAAGCACGCCCGCAGGCAAAGGAACACCCACCAGGGGGCCACGTGGCAGGAGCGCGACACTAGTAGCCTCAGAAGTATCAGAGAGGGGGCAGTCCAAGTCCCAGCCTGACACTTAAACATTCATACACAGATACACTCACTCAGACCCACCCTCATCCTCACCCTCACTCACAGAAAGACATACAATAACGACACGTTCCATTCATAATCCCGATGCACACTCTATACCCCCTAGGTCCAAGACATGTACCTGCCCCCTACGTGGGGCAGCCCACATCCAAACCCAGGAGGTAGGCCCATTCATTCTGGGGTGGAGAGTAGCAGACATCCAAGATTCGGCCCAACCCGCGCCCTGCCGACAGGACAGGACACCCGAGTCCAAGCAGCCCCAGAGGGAGCGCACTGCCAGCCCCGCCCACGGCGAACCCCCCCGAACCCCCCCACATCCCAGGACAACCCCTGACGGCCCACCCCCAGAATGTCCGCCAGGCAACCAGGGGGGTAAGAGAAAAATAAATAAATAATATATATATATATATATATAAATAAATACATAAATAAATAAAATTGAAATTAACAAATCAAGACCCCGACACACACACCCCCGTCCCCAAATGTACTGTTGGTGAGTGTTGTTCTAAAGTGTACTTAAAAAGGAAAGAGAAGGAGCAAAGGCTGGCATTATACCAGTTTCCCCTCCACTCCAACTCTAACCCAGGCCCTAATTGTCTAAATGCATAAT
>JBBPBX010021329.1:21808-42486 GCA_038048925.1 Garcialebias charrua
ACATAAACTAAATCTGACCAAACAACAGCTAAAAATAAGCTAAATAAAACTTATGTTTTGCAAATACAGGTAGTCCCCGAGTTACGAAGCAGTTCTGTTCCTACGCCCGTTCGTAACACGGAAATCGTCATAAGTCAGAAAATGCGTCCAAACGGCACCTCATACGTACAGTTCTGTATTTTTACCAACCACTTAACACAGTACCCTACATATTTATCAAAAAACACATACAGTACATTTGGAGCCATAATGAAGGGAAAAAAATAGTTAATTTCTTACTGGGAGCTGGTCAATTCTTCCTCCGTCTGTTAGCAAGTTAGCTCATGCACCTCCGAGCTCCTGCAGCTTCACGCGGTCCACAGCGTTTACAGCAACGTCTGTTAGCATGTTAGCTCATTGCTAGCATGTTAGCTCGTTGCTCAGCTGTAGCCTGTCTGCCTCGTAAACCTCCGCTCAAAACAATAAGGTCTCCTGTATTTCCACGCGTGGTCCAGCAGTCCAGAGTTAGCATATTTAGCATATTAGCCCCTCCTGACCTCCTCTGCTCCGGTCTGCCTGAGGTCTCCTGTAAGTTTCCAGCGCTTCAAGCTCCCCCCTCCCTACCTCCCTCCCTCCCACCTGCTACCTCCCTCCTGTAAGTTTCGTTTCGGTACCGTATTTTCTGGTGTAAAGGCGCATAAACCACGTAACTTGAAACAATGCTTTTCAATGGGAGGGCGTTCTTAACCGTGAAACGTCGTTACTTCAGACCGTCGTAACCCGGGGACTACCTGTATTTGCTAAAATTAGCAAAGCAAAAGCTAAAATCAGCAAAAGAGTTGCTACAAATTTGCATCGTCAAACTAAAACTAGAAAAATAAAAGCTAAATTTAGCTTAACAAAAGCTAAAGCTAAACTAAAAAAAAGCTAGAATTACCCGTAAACACCGGTGTATAATACGCTCCGGTGTATAATACGCTTTGGCCAATATTTGGAAATGAATCAGAAAAATCGGTAGATAATACGCTTCGGTGTATAATACGCGCTGCCGTGACAGTCTTTTTTATGGCCACTAGATGGCGCCAGGATACGCCTCCAGGTACAGTCTGCAGGTAAACAGACTACAGGGTGCATTAGCGCCCATAGCGGCCGAAACTGGTACTGCACCATTTTTAGGCCAAAATGAAAAAGCGAATCAGAGCCAAAAATGGGTCTAAAAATATGGGAAAAAATCTGTAGATAATACGCTTCGGTGTATAATACGCAGGACATTCAAATGAGCAATAAAAGTGCGTATTATACACCGGTGTTTACGGTAACCAAACAAAAGGAAAATCCGCAAAAAACAAGCTAAAAGTTTTAATTAGCGAACAAAAACTAGCACAAAAAGCTCAAATCGGCCAAACAGAAACTACAACTGGCAAATAACAACAATAATAAAAAAAGTACCATAACAGTTAGCAAAAGTTTGAATTTGCTAAGCAGAAGTAGCAAAAAGGTTTTACTACTTTTGAACTTTTAGTTAGCATTTAGCACTCTCATATTTAGCTTTCAGCTACGTTTAAAGGGTGTGTGACATGATGTTGGAACTATGCATAAAGTGGCAGAGTAACTACTGTACTCAACTTTGATTTTTTTGTACACAGATGCTTCGAATAATTAATATATAAAAGTATTTTTTAATAAAATAGTTCTCTGCAGTGCGTCGCAGTTTTCGGGTGGAGAAAGGAGGGGTCAAACGCCGATGCATTTTATGATGCAATCGCCAGAACGCACATTGTAAATAACAAACAGCAGTGATTACCGTATTTTCCAGAATATAGGTTGCGGCTTTTTATCATTTTTGCATGCCCTGCGACCTATATTTAGGTGCGACCTATTTATGGCTTTTTATCACTTTCAGCGAAACAAATGTTTAAATCCAGCTCATTTCACAATTACGTTCATTTATTAAGGAAAAGTTCAGCTCAGACACATATTTGCTATAATTTTTATCAAACAAATAATTGTTTTTAAGTGTTAATCTTCTTAAAAGCCTTGCTGTGCGCTCCTGTGGCAGACATTTGCAGCAGAGCTAAACACGGTCCACATTTCCGGGTTGACTCAGCGGTGACGCGTCACGTCAGCGGTGGATGACGCGTTACGTCGGCGGTGACGTAGGTGCGATCTGTATTCAGGTGCACCCGTATATGGATTTTTCCAATTTTTTGGCAATAATTGGACAATGCGACCTATATTCCGGAAAATACGGTATATAAACCGAGGAATTACGCAATTTAAGTTAAGATTTGAGCAATTTGTATTCAGTTTGGGAAGCCGAAGTTAGTAAGTGATGAACAAGAAACAGCTGTTTCTAATGTAGGTCTGCACCCGTATTTATTTGAGTCTTACCGTTCAGGAAGCGAGGGAGCTCCGAGGGGGGGGGCAGCTTTGTTTATTCCATTCTTGACGAAGTTTTTCATCTTTTGGGAAAGTGAAAAGGCTCACTTGTTCACTGGCAATATTAGAACCCCCAAATGCGACACAACGTACCGGCATTTTTCAAGTTATACAAAAAAAAGGCGATCTTGAAGACAATGACACTGCGTTCTAACGGCACGCACACTGACATTCTTGCCCCTACGTCACATGACGTCGCATGCGTAAGTACCCGGATGTCCCGTGACGAAACACGGCGCCAATTTTAAAATAACTTAGAAACAAAATTTCATTGATTTATCATTTTGCTTGTAAAAATGAACATAGTTGAATGATACAACATATATATGTTGTGCCACTTTATGCATAGTTCCAACATCATGTCACACACACTTTAATCTTCTTCCCGTAAAAGAAAAGCTGTTCATAAATCAGCGTTGTCGCTGTTTATTTATGTAGTTCGTCTTCATGCTGACCTCTATGACTCAGCCAATCTTACAGATTCTGAGCTGAAACTTGGGGTGGTAGTAGCTGAGAGTCATCCCATCATGAGCTCTGACTGCCGTGGTGTCAGGTTGAGATGGTTTTACTGGTTTGACAGAAACGGTTTCTGGCACGGAACACCAGAGGAGAGAGTCAACGGAGCGGCGGCGATGGAGCCTTTGTCGTCTGCGGCGAGGGGAGAAAAGAAGGACGAGGAGCCATGATGTGTGTGTGCTTGTGTGTGTTTGTGTATGTGTGTGTGAATGAGGTCAGAGCATCATGGGTAATAATGCATTTCTCTTCTCCTTCCATTACGGCAGGAGGAGAGACATTGTGTCCACACTCTGATTACCACTGATCCATGCTGATGACTCTGCTGGCGGATTATCTCAGTTAGTATCAGCCATCTGTTACTGCGCGCGCGCGCGTGTGTGTGTGTGTGTGTGTGTGTTGATGGGTAAGGAGAAAAGGGGCAGGATTGAGACACACAGGATGTTGTGTAGTTTCAGGCTGACACACACGCGCCAGTGCATTAAAATGTTTTAGTCGAGCTGCTACATGTGTGATTTAAAGTTCTAGCGTTGTCGCAGGAATGCATATCGCTCGCCGTCAGTCACGTCAAACGATGTTTCTGTTTTTGGTGAAACTTTCAAAATAATCTTCTTGAGTTGGACTGAATCCAAACGTTACTCAGTACAGATCTACATTTGTTTATTTCCTGACGGTCTCGTTAAAGTCTGCAGTGATTGGGGAGTTATTTTGCTAACAGACCAACACGGTTGACTCACAACATTATCGCACGTAGAGCAGCACTCGGTGCATGTGTCAGGACTGACTCTCAGCTACTACCACAACAAATGTTATCTCAAAATATCTACAACGTGGACTGAATTAGGGCTGTTTGTGTCAGAATCAGGTCAACTCCAAACATTCAGACGTAAATGATCATTCCCTGAGTGCTGAAATAAAATCCACCCAGTGGTTCGTGAGATGTTTTGCTAACAGACACACGTTGTTAAAGGCGTTCTTTTTTGCCGTTTGGTAGCGGGTGATAATAAAACGTAAGAATCATTAAAGGTGTGATGGAAACAGAGAGGGAAGCTGTGGCTCCTCGTAATTATCATAACGCACGTGAAAACAAAAGGCTCGTGTCCCGGAGGACGGGCGAGCTCGTGTGGTGTCAGCTGGTGAGAGAGGCGGAGCTTCTCCTACCTTTTCAGAGAGGGGGGGGGGGCAAGAGTCAGAGAAATGGAAGAAAAGAAACAGACGATGAACGACTGTTTTGTCAAATAAAAGGGTAAAGAGCGCAGGACGGGCTGTAAAGGCTCTTAGTGCCTCTTCTGAAAAAACAAGTGTTAATGTGAGCAGATAAACAAACAAACAAACAACAAGAATATCCCTCCTTTGCAGAGGTGTGCTCCCCTCCCTCCCCCGTCTCTCTGAGGGCCTAGATGAGAAGAGAGGCGAGTCCATCTTCCTCCAACAAACTGATCAAACACAACCATCACAAACACACAAAAACTACACAACAATCACAAACACACAACCATCACAAACACACAACAACAACACAACATCGCAAACACACAACTACACAACAATCACAAACACACAACAACTACACAACAATCAAAAACACACAACAACAATACAACCATCACAAACACAACAACTACACAACCATCACAAACACACAACAACTACACAACCATCATCACAAACACACAACAACTACACTACAATCACAAACAAAACAACAATACAACCATCACAAACACAACAACACAACCATCACAAACACACAACAACTAAACAACCATCACAAACACACAACAACTAGAATACAATCACAAACACAACAACAACACAACCATCACAAACACACAACAACTACACAACCATCACAAACACACAACAACTACACAACCATCACAAACACACAACAACTACACTACAATCACAAACACAACAACTACACTACAATCACAAACACAACAACAACACAACCATCACAAACACAACAACACAACCACACAACAACAACACAACCATCACAAACATAACACAACCATCACAAACACACAACCATCACAAACACACAACCATCACAACCATCACAAACACACAACCATCACAACCATCACAAACACACAACAACACAATTATCACAAACACACAACAACACAATTATCACAAACACACAACAACACAACCATCACAAACACACAACAACAACAACAACAACAACAACAACACAACTTCACAAACACAACAACACAACATCACAAACACACAACCATCACAAACACACAACAACACAACCATCACAAACACACAACAACAACACAATCATCACAAACACAACAACAACACAATCATCGCAAACACACAACAACAACACAACCATCACAAACACACAACAACACAACCATCACAAACACATAACAACACAACCATCACAAACACACAACAACAACACAATCATCACAAACACAACAACAACACAATCATCGCAAACATACAACAACAACTCAACCATCACAAACACACAACAACAACAACACAATCATCACAAACACATAACACAACCATCACAAACACACAACAACTACACAACAATCACAAACACACAACAACAACACAACCATAACAAACACACAACAACAACACAACCACCACAATCACACAACAACAACACAACCACCACAATCACACAACAACAATACAACACCACAAACACACAACAACACAACATCACAAACACTAACTACACAACCATCACAAACACACAACAACAACAACAACACAACCATCACAAACACACAACAACAACACACCCATCACAAACACACAACAACAATACAACCATCACAAACACACAACAACACAATCATCACAAACACACGACAACACAACCATCACAAACACTAACTACACAACAATCACAAACTCACAACAACACAACCATCACAAACACACAACAACAACACAAACATCACAAACACAACCATCGCAAACACTCAACAACAACACAATCATCACAAACACACAACACAACCATCACAAACACAACAACACAACCATCACAAACACAACAACAACACAACCATCGCAAACACACAACAACAACACAACCATCACAAACACACAACAACACAACCATCACAAACACAACAACACAACCATCACAAACACAACACAACATCACAAACACACAAAACACAATCATCACAAACACACGACAACAACACAACCATCGCAAACACACAACAACAACACAACCATCACAAACACACAACAACACAACCATCACAAACACAACCATCACAAACACAACAACACAACATCACAAACACACAACAACAAAACCATCACAAACACACGACAACACAACATCACAAACTCACAACAACACAACCATCACAAACTCACAACAACACAACCATCACAAACTCACAACACAACAATCACAAACTCACAACACAACCATCACAAACTCACAACAACACAACCATCACAAACACACAACAACAACACAACATCACAAACACAACAACACAACCATCACATTGCAGCACGGTGGCACAACTGGTAGAGCTGCTGCCTCTCAGCGAGAAGGTTGCCGGTTCAAATCCCGGTCCGGGGCCTTTCTGGGTGGAGTTTGCATGTTCTCCCCGTGCATGCGTGGGTTTCCTCCGGGTACTCCGGTTTCCTCCCACAGACCAAAAAACATGCTTGTTAGGCTGATTGGTGACTCTAAATTGACCCTAGGTGTGAGTGTGAGAGTGGATGGTTGTTTGGTGTGAGTGAGACAGGTCCCTCTTGTAAATGAGTCCCCGTGACTCAACGAGGCTAGCCTGTATAAATAAAGGTTGAATGAATGAATGAATGAATGAATCACAAACACAACACAACTATCACAAACACATAACAACACAATCATCGCAAACACACAACAACACAAACACACAACAACAACACAATCATCACAAACACAAGACAACACAACATCACAAACACACAACAACAACACAATCATCACAAACACACGACAACAACACAATCATCACAAGACAACACAACATCACAAACACACAACAACAACACAACCATCACAAACACAAAACAACAACAACACAACCATCACAAACACACAACAACACAATCATCACAAACACACAACACAATCATCACAAACACACAACAACACAACCATCACAAACACAAAATGACAACACAACATCACAAACACAACAACAACAACACAACCATCACAAACACAAAATGACAACACAACAACAACAACACAACCATCACAAGCACAAAACAACAACACAATCATCACAAACACACAACACAACCATCACAAACACACAACAACAACACAACCATCACAAACACAACAACAACACAACTATCACAAACACACAACAACAACAACACAATCATCACAAAGACAACACAACCATCACAAACACACAACTTCAACACAATCATCACAAGCACACAACAACAACAACACAACCATCATAAACACACAATGACAACACAACAATTACAAACACTTAACGACAACACAACCATCACAAGCACACAATGACAACACAACATCACATACACACAATGACAACACAACCATCACAAACACACAACAACAACACAACCATCATAAACACACAATGACAACACAACATCACAAACCACACAACGACAACACAAAGATTACAAACACACAACAACAACGCAACCATTACAGAGGCGTTCACGGGTCCTGAATCATTTCCAGACTTTAGTTTGATTGGACATTTGCTGTTTGAGCCACATTGAGAAACATTGATCCGTTTTGATCGATCCTTCAAACATTGTGCCGTTAGCCCTCAAAGTATATGTTGGGAAAGACTCTGAGCTACTATCACGCCAAATTTTAGCTCAATAACTGTAAAACTCGCAGAGTTAAATCCATTTATTTGCTTTATGAAGTCAGTCGGCTGTGGCAGCCATCTTGAATCTGAATGACTGTAAAAGTTAATCGGCTGTAAACGAACTTCCAGTAATTACTTCCTGGAAGTTTCATTAAAATCCATCCGGTGGTTTATTAGATATTGTGCTAACAGACAAAGTTGACTCCAGTAGTTAATGAATATGTTTCAGCGCAAGTCTCGAGGGATCTGTTAGCCCTCAGAGCACATGTTGGGCGTCAGTCTCGGCTACTACCACATCAAATTTCAGCTCCACATGTCTTAACACCAGCCGAGCTGTTGCCATCTTTGTTTGCTAAGATCCATTTTGGTTTGGGCTGACTCCAGAAGTCGGTCAGTTTTAGACGTTTATCCATTTATTGTTTTCTGAAAGTTTCACTGAAATCCCTGCAGTGGTTCTTACGATATTTTGCTAACAGACAAACAGACGCAGGTAAAAACATGATCGCCCTGCTCTCGCCTCAAGCGGCAGGTGATGATGATAAGACGAACACGCGGAACACAACCGAAACAGCTCAGGGGCCTTCAAGGATCCGATCCTGGCCTAATTATCAGAAATTAAAGCGGATCAGAATTAGCTTGATTTTTTTTAGGTAATTAGCGGTGGCGGCGTGTGCGGCGGGCGTTTTGTTCTCTGTGAGCGGCTGAATCAATCCGGCACCGACCAGTCGTCACGGAGCGCCACAGCCAGGACCGGCAGAACCCCCGATGGCGGGAGGGGGAGGATTTATGCGGATGCCTTAGGTATGATTTATATGATGTGGTCCAGCGCTGCGTTCACCGTGACGTCCTCGAACGCACCGCGGCGCCAGCTAACAGTGGCTCGATGCTGAGGTTTTAAACAGCCTTGCAGTTCGATGGCAGCGGCCTTCACCTGTCAGCATCGTTAAATATGGAGGAACGAGCAGGAAGCAGGACAAATGGTTTTACCCCTGTCTGTTAGCAAAATATCTCATCAACCACTGGAGGAATTTAAATGAAACCTTCAGGGACTAATCACTGGATGTGCATCTAGAATTGATTAACTGTTGGAGTCAACTTCAAGATGGCCGCCACACCCAACTGACCTTAAGAAACAAGTACCGTATTTTCTGGTGTATAGGTCGCACCTTTTCATGGTTTTTTTCAAGGCCTGCGACCTATACTCAGGTGCGACCTATATATGGCTTGTTATCACTTTCGGTGAAACAAATTTTTAAATCCAGCTCATTTCACAATTACGTTCATTTATTAAGGAAAAGTTCAGCTCAGACATATATTTGCTATAATTTTTATCAAACAAATAATTGTTTTTAAGTGTTAATCTTCTTAAAAGCCTTGCTGTGCGCTCCTGTGGCAGACATTTGCAGCAGAGCTAAACGTAGGTGCGACCTATACACCAGTGCGACCTATCTAGGGATTTTTCCAATCTATTGGTGATAATTGGACAATGCGACCTGTACACAGGTGCGACCTATACACCAGAAAATACTGTAAATGATTACAACTCAGTCAGTTTTACAGACACTAAGCTGAAATTTGTTGTGGTAATAGCTGAGACTGATCCCCAGCACATAGTCTGAGTGCTCAAAGATCTGTTGTACTCAACTCTGCCTGTTAGCAAAATATCTCACGAATGGATTTTATCGAAACTCATTTACAGCTGATTACGTGTCGGAGTCGATCCGAATAAAGATGACCGCCACGGTTTGTTTTGTTTCTGACGCGTGAAGACGACAGCCAATCACACGACCGCACGAACAAAACTCTTCGTTAGGGCCGGTAATTCGCCGTCACCTCGCCTCTCCGGCGACCTTTGACCTTGCCCACAATTACGCATCCACCATGTTTTCACTGCAGCAGAGGCAGTCATGGCCGCCTGAGTCCGATGGCACCTCCTCCTCCTCCCGGTGGACTGCAGCAGGTTTTCTTGTCATCCTCCCTCTCTCCCTCTCTTCTTGTCAGTGTTGCTCCTGGCGAAAGGCTGATACTTGATATTCAGAGGATAGCAGCTTTTGTCTCAGAGATTTAATCAGTGGCTCTGCTCCCACTGCAGAGAGGGGGGAGATGGAGAGTTGGGGGGGGAGGCAGAGACTGTTTATGTGTAATGACACAATAACAAAGCCTGCCTGTAAAACACAATCTGCAAACTGTGCTTTTGAAGGGGATTTTCAGCCCTGGATTAGTGTCAGGCAGAGGAGGTGATTTCTGTTGCAGTAAACGTGTCTTCTTCTTATAAAAATGGTTGATTTGTCTCTGTGTGGACACACATGAGCAGAAGACGGGGCTCGAAGTGAAACATTTGACCAAACGGCTCGTGTTTGTTGGCTGCTCGATAATGGCGGCTCTTTGAGACGTTAATGGAAAGCTCAGATTTTTTTAATTTAATGAATGCACCGTGTCCATTTAGCTCCAGCTGAAAGGACTTGGAGAGAACCAGTTCTTTTCAGGACCTCAAACAGATCTTTCAGGTTGGAAGATGCTCCCTTTCAGGCTGCAGGTGAAAAAAAAGCGTATTTTTATATTTTCAGCTTCTGACGAGGGAGGGGGGCACCCTTTAAACCCAGTTCTTTAAAGTTAGGTGGTTGTGTAAAATGTAAATAAAAACAGAATGAAATGTTTTTCCGTTTCATAAATTCACATTTTAGTCACAGTGGAACAAAATAAAAAGTTTCACATGTTGAAAATGACAAATTGAACCTTTTTTGTTGGGAAGAGTTATAATTTTTGCAGCAACGCGTCTTGAAGAAGTTGTTCTAGATCCACATTTCCTTTGAAGCATCTCCTCATCTTTTAACAACAGACTGGGAAGGTCCGGGACCTGATGAGACCAGTTGTTGGAGGTTTTGATGGACCTGATGAGACCAGTTGTGAGGTTTTGATGGACCTGATGAGACCAGTTGTTGGAGGTTTTGATGGACCTGATGAGACCAGTTGTTGGAGGTTTTGATGGACCTGATGAGACCAGTTGTTGGAGGTTTTGATGGACCTGATGAGACCAGTTGTTGGAGGTTTTGATGGACCTGATGAGACCAGTTGTTGGAGGTTTTGATGGACCTGATGAGACCAGTTGGAGGTTTTGATGGACCTGATGAGACCAGTTGTTGGAGGTTTTGATGGACCTGATGAGACCAGTTGTTGGAGGTTTTGATGGACCTGATGAGACCAGTTGTGAGGTTTTGATGGACCTGATGAGACCAGTTGTTGGAGGTTTTGATGGACCTGATGAGACCAGTTGTTGGAGGTTTTGATGGACCTGATGAGACCAGTTGTGAGGTTTTGATGGACCTGATGAGACCAGTTGTGAGGTTTTGATGGACCTGATGAGACCAGTTGTTGGAGGTTTTGATGGACCTGATGAGACCAGTTGGAGGTTTTGATGGACCTGATGAGACCAGTTGGAGGTTTTGATGGACCTGATGAGACCAGTTGGAGGTTTTGATGGACCTGATGAGACCAGTTGGAGGTTTTGATGGACCTGATGAGACCAGTTGGAGGTTTTGATGGACCTGATGAGACCAGTTGTTGGAGGTTTTGATGGACCTGATGAGACCAGTTGTTGGAGGTTTTGATGGACCTGATGAGACCAGTTGGAGGTTTTGATGGACCTGATGAGACCAGTTGGAGGTTTTGATGGACCTGATGAGACCAGTAGGAGGTTTTGATGGACCTGATGAGACCAGTAGGAGGTTTTGATGGACCTGATGAGACCAGTAGGAGGTTTTGATGGACCTGATGAGACCAGTAGGAGGTTTTGATGGACCTGATGAGACCAGTAGGAGGTTTTGATGGACCTGATGAGACCAGTTGGAGGTTTTGATGGACCTGATGAGACCAGTTGTTGGAGGTTTTGATGGACCTGATGAGACCAGTTGGAGGTTTTGATGGACCTGATGAGACCAGTTGGGAGGTTTTGATGGACCTGATGAGACCAGTTGTTGGAGGTTTTGATGGACCTGATGAGACCAGTTGTTGGAGGTTTTGATGGACCTGATGAGACCAGTTGGAGGTTTTGATGGACCTGATGAGACCAGTTGGAGGTTTTGATGGACCTGATGAGACCAGTTGGAGGTTTTGATGGACCTGATGAGACCAGTTGGAGGTTTTGATGGACCTGATGAGACCAGTTGGAGGTTTTGATGGACCTGATGAGACCAGTTGGAGGTTTTGATGGACCTGATGAGACCAGTAGGAGGTTTTGATGGACCTGATGAGACCAGTTGGAGGTTTTGATGGACCTGATGAGACCAGTTGGAGGTTTTGATGGACCTGATGAGACCAGTTGGAGGTTTTGATGGACCTGATGAGACCAGTTGGAGGTTTTGATGGACCTGATGAGACCAGTTGGAGGTTTTGATGGACCTGATGAGACCAGTTGTTGGAGGTTTTGATGGACCTGATGAGACCAGTTGTTGGAGGTTTTGATGGACCTGATGAGACCAGTTGGAGGTTTTGATGGACCTGATGAGACCAGTTGGAGGTTTTGATGGACCTGATGAGACCAGTTGTTGAATGTTTTGATGGACCTGATGAGACCAGTTGGAGGTTTTGATGGACCTGATGAGACCAGTTGGAGGTTTTGTGGAAATTCATTCATTCATTCAACCTTTATTTAGTCAGGTAAATCTTTTGAACCTCATGGGCTCATTTACGAAAGCGACCTGCTAAAACTAAAGAACAATGAACAGCAGTGGTAGAATTTCCTTAAACAATAAACAATAAACAAACAAACAATAAACAATAGAAAACAAAAGAGAGAAAAAAACAAAAGAAAGTTTTTTTTTTTTTTTAACAAAGTATCAAAAAACTAGCAAAACATTATAAGGTAGATGTATAAAATCAAAGACAGGAACAAATCTGCATTGGTTTTTGCCAGGATTCCAACAGATTCTGAAAACCATTTAGAGAAGTCAAGGTCGAGAGCTTCAGATCTTTTTGTAAGATATTCCATGAAGCAGGAGCGGAGTAGGAGAAGGCCCTTTTTCCAAGTTCAGTCCTCACTGACGGAACACTGCAGGTAATCATGTCCTGAGAGCGCACGCTGTAGCTGCACTCACGCAAAGACATGTAGGAGGAGATGTATGAGGGCAGCAGACCAAGAAGTGATTTAAAGATGAAAATGTACCAGTGGAAGAGTCTGCGTGAGGTTAATGATGTCCAGTTAACCAGTGAATACAGGGTGCAGTGGTGGGTACGATAATCACAACCAGTTATGAATCTTAGTGCACCATGATAGACAACATCCAACATCCGCAATCTTGTCCCACTCTGATCTGATGGAGGACTCTAGCTGTTCAACAGTCCTGGATCTTCTTTGCAGATGTTCTAAAACCCGTAGACACTTCTCTGTATTGATGGTCTTTCCAGATGTGTAAGCTGCCCATGTTAGAGGCACTAATGCATCCCTATACCATCAGAGAGGCAGGGTTTTGAACTGTGAGCTGATAACATACTGGGTGGTCCCTCTCTTCTTCATTACAGAGAATGTGGTTTCCAAAGAGAACTTCAGATTTGGACCTTTCTGACCTCAGAACAGTTCTGGACTTGGCCTCAGTCCATTTGAAATGAGCTCTGGTTCAGAGAAGATGGCAGTGGTTCTGGATGGTGTTCACATCTGATTTCTTCTTGTCAGAGCTTTACGTAGTATCTGTGGATGAACTGAGTTTACAGACAATGATCTGTGGAAGTGTTCTTGAGTCCAGAACCAGAACCAGACCTGGTTTTAATACAGTGGCCCCTGAGGGCCTCGTCCTTTGAGCTCAGATTTCTACAGATTCTTCTAATCTGTGGATCAGATTATGACCTGGAGATGATGGAGGTTAAAGTCTTTCATTCAGGACCTTTATTGTGAAATTGTTCCTCTAGTTTTGGACAGAGTGCTGAACCTCGGCCCATCTTTACTTCTAACAGTCTGTTTTATATTCACACCTGTTGACTCTTCACCTCGTTAGTCACTAAATGTTCCTCCAGCTGGTTCTGATTTGTACCTCGTACATTTACAGCCTTTTGTTTCTCATGGAACAGTTTCTTATAGATGTTATGAAAATTTAAAAACATTTTTTAAAAATTGTTACAGTTTCAGAGTAAAACAAGGATTTATGAGATTTTACAGGACTGGGGATTGTTGAGGGCGGCTGTGGCTTAGTGGTTAGAGCAGTCGTCCTCCAATGTAAGAGTTGGTGGTTCGATTTCACCATCAGTCACATGCTGAAGTGTCCCTGGGCAAGACACTGAACACCTCATTGCCTCTGATGTGTGTCCCATCGGTGTATGAATGTGATAAAGCATTGATTAGTCTCTTTACAGATCTAGTAGAGTGCTGTATGAATGGGTCAGTGAATTCACAGATTGTGTAAAGAGCTTTGAGTGTCTTGATAAGATAGAAAGGAGATATACATGTATAAGTACAGTCCATTTGTACTTTTTTGCTGAAATAATACAGAACCTCCTTCTCTTTTGACTGATTTTTTAATCCGTTTTACCCGCCGTCCTGACCTGTAGATTCCTGTCGGAGACGGTTTCAGGGCCTGCCGGTTCTGAGCGAGTCAGTCGGGTCTTCTGAGGGAAACATGAAGCAGAACTCAGTGAAGTGTTGTTTTGTGTAACTCCTCGTTGTCGTCCTTAGTTGACCTGATTCATTCTGTAACTGAGAGCCGGACTGAACATGTGAGTCCTGTGTTTCCCTTTAAAACATGCACGCTCTCAGCTGACCGCAGGGACCTGAGAAACTTGGAGGAGGCTCGGCACGGTCTGGGTTTCTGGGGTGTCCTTCAGTCTGTGCAGGGGGGCGACGAAATCTCAAGACTATCAAGGCACTGCTCAATTTACTGCCTGGAGACAGAAACCTTGGTCTCAGTTTCTTATGGTAAATGGACTGTACTTACATAACACCTTTCTATCTTATTATTTAGGAAAAGGGACTAACGTTTCATTCAACCAAAAGATTTTCCTGCTGGCCGAGCGTCACGCTACACCTCAGCCCTGCTCAAACAAATCTCTGATCGCCCGATCGTGCGGTACGCCTGTGTTTCTGTGCGTCTGAGGGAAGATGGCTGACAGAACTGACAAACGTGTTATTTATCTATTTTGTGCCTGATCTTTTTTCCTTCTTCCTCCCCTAACCTCTGTCACCTCAGCGTCAGCGGGCCGAGTTCTGCTCGGCTCGGGAACACCTTCTTGGGCTTTTTCTGGCATCAGAATGTAGAACCGGCGTCCGTTATCGTGGTACTCAAACATGTCATCGTTCGCCGTACCCCGTCTTCAATCAATACGGGCTGGGAGCCAGTGAGCATGGCTAAATAGAAATATTGTTCAGGGGAAGTGAGATGTGAAAGGAAAAGTGTGTGTGTGTGTTAGTAGGTGTGTGTTTCTGCTATTGTAACCCTGCTGATTGGATTGTGTTTGACAGATATGGAGTCTGGAGAGCGGCTGGCCTCCCCTGCGCCCACCCTGTCTGCTGCTCGCACCTCCTCCCCTGCGGCCTCTTCTTCCTCCTCCTCTTCCTCCTCCTCCTCGTCTCCTGCGCCCCACTCTAAGAGCAGCCTGGCCCCGAGCCCGTCGTTGCTGGGATCCACCCTGAACACCTCCGGTAAGGAAACGTTTTTCCTCCTCTACGTGTCAATCTTAAAAACCCAAACACAGACGGGAGAATTACCCACAACCCCCTGAGTGTGGTCACCTTCAAGTCTCGATAGCATTCAGAACGCTCCTCATGTCTCTACCATGAAGAAATTAGTTTCCTCCACTATTAATTATGCAGTTATTTTGCAGCCGGTGTGAATGCACCTCTCTCCCAGCATTTTTTTTTTTTGTCCTGACAGCTTGGGTTGCGATTGAAAAGCTGCTGCATTAATGAATCCCAAACAATTAGGGGGCTCTTTTGTGTGAGAAACACACACATGCTTCGCCATGTCTCCTGACAACCTTCAGCTCTCCAGCTCCAGCTGCCTCAGAGTCAGGCTCAGCACGCCGCCGTGCACGTGTGTGTCTGTGTGCGTGCACGCCAGAAACGCACAAACATGGAGGGAGAAAGAGCCTCTGCCTGCATGATTTAACATTTGTTAGCCACTCAGTGTCTAGTCAGCCCTGTCCGGCCTCCAGCTTCCTTTCTGTGTGTTGGTCAAAGCTGTTAGTGTGCATGTGTGTGTGTGTGTGTGTGTGCTCTAAAAAAGTAATTTGCTCATATTCGTCCTCATCTGTTAATGTTTTCTTCTACACACTCAGACTTGCACAAAGTCGTGGACAGGAAATCTGACGTTTGTAGCCTTTTTCTCTCCGTTACGAGAACAGGAAATAGAAAACACAAAATGCTTCTCCCCTCCACATCCCCACACCCCGTCCTTCACATCTTCAGCGTCGCCCTGAAGACGACGATCTTCCTCTCATGCGTCCCTCTTATTCAAAATCAAACATTCGACGTGAACAAACGTTTTAGACTCCGAACGACGAGCCAAGAGTCGGAGAGTTCGGCTGCAAAACTTGGATTTTAATTCAGACCAGAGAAGAAATTCTTCTCAAACAAAAGTCCAAAACATAATTTATGTAAAGAACTGTAAAGACTAGAAAAGAGTAACCCCTATGGGTTGCATGATATTATCGGCATGTATCAGCCGATATTACCTAGCTATAAAGTTAAATATCGACATCAGCCATTCCATCAAAATAACACCAAAATAAAAGGTACTGTATATATACGGTATACCGGTATATGTATGTACTGTATAAAGTCCTGTTTTTGTATGACAACCCAGTGCCAAGGATGCCTCATCATCAGCACGTTATAACGCCACGCACGCCGTTGAGATTAGATTTGTGAAAATTTACATATTTGCACTGTTTGAGTGTTGTCATTGTGTTAGAGAGTAAATGTCATGAATAAATTTGTCATTAAACATAATCCAAGTTGAAGTGTTACATCATTGTCAGCCCTCTTTTTGGCATCTGCATTTGGTAACAGGCCAAATTGACGAATACATAGTTCCCAGACACGCCCCAGTATTGCGCAATAGCTCCGTCCGCACCATATCTGTAGGCAGAAGAAAGGCAAAGATGGCGAACAAGCAGACACGAACAACCAGAGCGTGTTGGAGGTTAGCATAGAGTTAGCACTGGAGCGGAGGGTCCCTCCAGCTCAGACACGAACAACCAGAGCAAATTATACGGACAAAAACACAGCCACCCCACAGCTTCACCAAGGAACAAGAGAACATGGCAGTGGTCGGAGTTGAGTTTGAGAAAGAAATCATGGCAGACGAATCAGACAACTAGTCACAAGTTACTCTGATATCATTAATTATTTAATTACTACAAGGAGCGCACACGGAGCTTCACAGCTTTAAATCCAAAAAAGATGTGTAAACTGTCTCAATCATATCTAACCAGCTAAATAAAGGTTTAACTAAAATAACACACAGCCAGCACCAGCACTTTTGAGTGTTACCGTAGCATGTTGTTAGCACTGGAGCGGAGGGTCCCTCGCTCAGGTCAGACGGCGTGGAACCGTTGCGGGGGCACGTCCCATGGGACCGACGCGTCGCCCGCAGACTTGGCTCCAGTCCTCCTTTCCCCACTGGGGTGACCGTGAGGCCAGCCATTGTTGCGTTAGCGAGATGCTAAGCTAACCACAGCATGCAAGACGGTGTCGCTAAATAATGAAAAAAAAACCCAGCTCTAACACACAGACAGTTGTACTCTAACATTGTTTCATAAAATGATTTATGTAGAATATTTTGTTTACCGGCCAAAGGCAGATGTCTTCAGAGCAGATCCGAGCAGAGTTGGGGCTGCAAGCTGCAGCTGTCAGCTCCTCCGATGAGATAAATCCTTCATGTTTACTTTTTTTTTTGATTGAGTGAAACCTGCGCGTTGCCCAAACGTCTACCCGACTGGAACACCCACTGACACAACACGAAGTAACCATTGTAATTAATTAGAAATTAACAAAAAAAACAACGTGAAAAATGGACATCCATTTGAATGCGCTCAAACTGCAGCTAAACCTACAAGTGGGAGGGTCAAACAGGACAACCCACAGATGTGACGTCACATGGGAACTATGTATAATGTATTTCATTTCCACAGCAGAGAAAGCTATGTACCGGTAGTCTCTGTAAATAGGTGTAGGGAAAAATATCGGTATTGGTATCGGTTATCGGCCAAGTAAGTTTTAACATATCGGATATCGGCCAAAAATCCAATATCATGCATCCCTATTTTTATGTATTTTAAAAAATAAACTAAAGAATATGTGCACAAGTTTAGAATACACATCCTACGATGTACGGACCTATCTGGGTCCATACAAGACCTAGTTTAGTTTTGGATCTGGACTGCAGTCCAACATTTGAGAACCCTTATCATAAAGGCTGGAAAAGCTGAGCTGCATAAAGTTCGTTACCAAGAATGTGAGAAAGTGTGTGCGGTAAAAAATCTGTACAATCTGTTTAAATTCCCCGACCAAGCCGGGTCCAAATTGGACTTCATTTGGGTCTGGATCTGGTGTAAAAAGCCAAACACCTCGTTTTAATTTTAAGCTTCAAATGTTCCAAATTTGAAGCAAAACATTTTTGGACTCAAAGCAACAGAACGTGTCGAGTGCGTTTGTGTAAATGCGTTTGTAATCGTAGAGATCGTCACACACTCCGGCACGATCCAGATTCTTTACAAACGGGTCGGTTCAAACATAAAAACTAAATACAAAACGCAGCTCCGACCGTCTGCTCATGTCATTGATGAGGATATCACTCGGAGAATAAATAAAAGCCGATCGGCGCTCGTGGCGCTCGCTCCTTATGGGATCAACTCACGGATGCAATTAACTTAAATCTGTCTGTGGAAATTTGATTGACTGCAACAAACAACAAATTAATCCCCCCTCGGCGGCATCCAAATCTGGGGGAAAACGCAGGCGGTGCAGTTTGTCAGAGCCGAGGAAGGACTGGAGCAGAGTGCAGATTAAACGGCTTCCGTCGCTGGAAGCAGTGCACGTCGCCCACCGCCTGTCGGGCCACAGTTTCAGGCTGAGGTTACCTCGTGTTGAGAAAAGACTAAGCCACACGCGTAGGGAGGGGGAGGGGGAGGGTTTGGGGGGTTCGAACGAACCACCCACTTTGCCTATGAAGTCCCGCATACAACTCCCGCACAACACAAGTTCTGTTAAGAGAGGTGGAAAGAGAAGGTATGGAGACGCCGCTAATGTCAAAACGGTTAGCACGCCTCGGTGGTTCACTGGAAAGCCGTCGGGTTGCCACTCTAAGCTTTATCTTGACTCGGGTTCGATCCTCACCTGGTTGAACTTATTTTACGTTTGTCTTTTATTGGGAAAAAAAAAGGAGTTTGTGTTATCACAAACTCCTTTTATTTATTTATTTATACAATAAAAGACAAACGTAAAATAAGTTCAACCAGGTGAGAATCAAACCCGAGTCAAGATAAAGCTTAGAGTGGCAACCCGACGGCTTTCCAGTGAACCACCGAGGCGTGTTGCGTTTTTTAGGTCCACGTTTCCTTTAAACGAACCGCCCCTCATCAAATCCTGGCTACGCCCATGTAAGCTGTGGTCGTTTTGACTAAAACCTTGAAGATATTGCTACGCTCGACCTGTTGTCACTCAGACTATCTGTTGTGAATGACTCTGCTACTACCACACCAAGCATTAGCTCAGTATCTGTAAAAGAACTCTAGAACCGTGGACCAGTTCGGAGCAGGTCCAGCCAGTCCACGTGTTTTTTGTTTATTTGTGGAAGTTTATGACAGTGGTGTCCAGTGCGGACTTGTCTGGGATTATCGAGTGAGCGGCCCCTTACTCAGCGACGTTTAGTCCCTGGTGGTTGGTTTGACCTGTTCCCGGTGAGGGCAGGACTTGATTGGGGCCGCCATTTGCCACCGGTTCTGTTCAGCTCAGCCGTTGGGTGGAGGGTTTTGAGTTATGTGGTGACAGGGTCTCGACTGCTTTTATGCCGACGATGTGGTCATATTTGTGTCGTTGAACTTTAACTTCCAGCTCCTTTGAGGAAAGTTTGCAGCTGAGTGGGAAGCACCTCTGAATCTGAAGCCGTGGTCTTTTGACCACTCTGGGTCAGACAGAGGTTTTGCCTCAAGTGGAGTACCTCAGGGTTGTGTTGGTAGGTGAAGAAAGAAGGGAACAGGAGATCGACAAGCGGATCAGGGCGGTCTTTACCGGTCGTTCTACGCTCCTACCCTCACCAAATGTTACGAACTTTGGGTGGTGACTACGAAACTGAGATTGTGAAAACAGGTGACCTAAATGAGACCCTCCACAGGGTGGCCGTGCTCAGCTTTAGAGACAAGACGAGGAGCCCAGAGACGAACAATGCTCCTGCAGAGACTCAGCTGAGAGGTTTGGACATCTGGTTCATTCCCTGTGGAGGTGCTCTGGGCATGTCCTTCCAGGAGGAGACCCTCCTTCCAGGAGTGAATCATGTGAACAGTGAAGGCTGTGGCCAGCCTCCTTCCAGGAGGGTCTCCTTCAGCGAGGGTCACCACAAAGATGACCATATCTCTCGCCTGGCATGAAAACGCCTTGGGGGACCCCTTTGGAGGAGATGGTGGAGGTTTCTGGCCAGAGGACGCTGCCCCTGCAGCTCAGATAAATGGAAGACACGTTTCATTCAAATCCAAGAGGTTTTGTTTCAGACAAACAAACAACAGAGACACGAGCAAAAACATTATCGCCGCTTCGCCTTTGGCAGACAAGAAGTGTGTGAGGAAGAGGGAGTGCCTCTTCTTCACTCCGGGATCTTGGATTTAATTATTCGCCTTCTGGAGGCCAGCATTAATATTGAAAAGGCATTTGCAGATGTCACTTTGTGTTGCGTAGAA
>JBBPBX010021330.1:24811-42486 GCA_038048925.1 Garcialebias charrua
TGTTTAAAGAATGAGCTCATCTACACTCAGATATACTGTACAACCACTACCAAAGACATCCTAGAGAAATAAATAGATGTTTGAATAACACCACTTAGAAAAACTCTGTACATTCTCAGCATTAAAAATACACAACTCATACAGTGGCTGAATTCAATAATTGCCATATGAAAACCCATTATGATGTGAAAATACTTTAATTTATGTCTTATAGGCCTCACCTTCACCAACTCATCCACTTGAGCCACTGTCTTCTCAATTTCAGAGATAAAACTTCTTCCAGTTTCCAATGTGCTGTTGACAGATGAGTGATCCTCACTTAGCCTCTGCTGCTTTGCCTGGAGGCATACACAAAATTGACAATTGATAACCTAAATTATAAGGGATTATTAGTAATATTTTTTTTCATTCTTTCAAGCTTTATTTATACAGGTTAGTCTCATTGAGTCACAAAGACTCATTTACAAGAGAGACCTGTTTTAAACGAACACCACAAATGAGGTACACACAACAAAAAGCATTCATATGAAAGCATTTCTGTAAAAACAAATGAGGTACACACAACAAAAAGCATTCATATGAAAGCATTTCTGTAAAAACTCTCATTGAAAGGCAGAGGTCCAGCAGGATGCAGATCTGGTCTAGGGTGAAGTTGGTCCTGTTGTTTAAGTCACTGTCTTGAAGTCATTTTCTGACGGTTTCTACTGCTTCAGAAATGGGTATGCAAGTGAAAAGAGAAGTCACATCATATGAAACAAGGTTTTCTTCCGAGGCTAGCTTCAAACATTGAACTTTGTTGACAAAATCTATGGAGTTCTTTATGTGATGAGGTGTGTTTCCAACAAGAGGGGCCAAAATACCAGCCAGATGTTTTGCAATATTGTATGTCACTGAGTTCATGCTGTGGATGATGGGTCTGAGAGGTGTATCTTCTTTGTGTCATTTAGGAAGTCCATAAAGACAGGGAGTGGCTTCCCCCAGGTACAATCTATAATACAACAATCAATTGCTTGTTTTCTTTTTTTCAAGTTTTTGCAGGTAGTCTGTGACCTGCTTTTTGTAGTTGCTGGTTGGATCCCTCTTCAGGGTCTCTAGGTGGTACTGTTGCTCAGTAATGTACATATTTTTTTCCTGGTACCGTAATCAGAATCATGATTAACTCGGTCACTTACAATGTTTCCAAATATCTGGCATCTGTACTCATCCCTTTAGTTGGCAGCTCAGAACACCACATACAGAACACCATGGACTTTGTGGATAAGGTGAGGGATGTCATCATGGAGACTGATGAAACAATGGTCTCTTTTGATGTCACATCACTCTTTACGTGCATTCCTGTTGATGAGGCAGTAGAGGTGGTCTGTTTAAGGTTAAAATCAGACACCACTCTGAACAGCAGGACCACGCTTTCCACAGAGCAACTGTGTCAACTCTTGAAACTGTGCCTGCAGTCAACCTACTTCACATATGGGGAGCAATATTATAGGCAGAAACATGGGTGTGCTATGGGGTCTCCAGTTTCTCCTATTGTTGCCAACCTGTACATGGAGGAGGTAGAAAAGAAAGCCTTGACGTCCTTTTCAGGGAGACCACCAAGTCATTGGTTCAGGTATGTTGATGACACCTGGGTTAAAATTAAATCTCAGGAAGTCCAACATTTCACTGATCACATCAACTCTGTGGATAAATATATCAAGTTCACACGAGAAGATGTAAAAAATGGCAGGTTGGCTTTCTTGGACTGTGAGGTCTCAGTTTCTGATAGAGGAAATTTGCAAACTGAGGTGTACCGCAAACCCACCCACACAGACCAGTATTTACAGTTTGACTCCCATCACCCTCTGGAGCACAAGTTAGGAGTCATCAGGACTCTGTATCACAGAGCAGACAGCGTCCCCACTAACTCAGGAGCCAGACAGAAGGAGAAATCACACACAAAACAGGCTCTAGAGAAATGTGGATATCCTAACTGGGCCTTCCTGAAAGCAGAGAAGAAACCCAAACAGGACTCCAACCAGCCATCAGGTGAAAAGAAGGAACCCAGACCCAGACCAGAGGTCATTCCATATGTTGCGGGAGTTTCAGAGACATTGAGACGTTTATTCTCTAAACACAACATCCCAGTGGCTTTTAAACCCCAAAATACATTACGACAAAGACTGGTTCATCCCAAAGATCCAGTACCCCGGCACAAACAGAGTAATATTGTGTATGCTGTTCAGTAACAGGAGGGCTGTGCTCAGTCTTATATCGGGAAAACTAAACAGCCATTGGCCAAAAGGATGGCCCAGCACAGAAAATCAACATCATCAGGTCAGGACTCTGCGGTCCACAGTCTACACTCATCTCCAGGCCAGTGGTCACTCTTTCAGGGATGAAGATGTTCACATCCTTGATAGAGAGGAACGATGGTTTGAGAGAGGAGTAAAGGAGGCCATCTTTGTGAAAAGAAACCGTCCATCATTAAACAGAGGTGGAGGCCTCCGGGTTCAACTGTCCCCCTCTTACAATGCTGTTATTGCTAGTATCACTCAGCCCTCTGTGAATAGCAAACAACCATCAGGGTGCTAACGATCCATCGTTAGGCTGATGGTCCTCCTTGATCATGTGAGCAGCTGGTTTCGGCTGTCATCAGCCAACTGGTTGATCCACTGTGAGAGGGTGCTATTTATAAGACTGAGCTGAATACAGCAACTCAGACTGAGGAAGTCTTTCGGACGAAAGACGAAACGTTTCTACATTTCTTTTGCTTTGTTTTGTTTTATTTTTTGAATGTTCAGAGGACCAGACTTAGCTTTTTTAGATGTACCATTGTGTCTTAGGGGGAAGTAAATTTGACAGTCATCAGCGTAGAAGTGGAAAGGTACTGTATGTTGTGTTTCCGGAAAAAAGCACCAAGTGGCAGTAGGTATAAAGAGAATAGGAGAGGACCCAGGATGGACCCCTGCGGAACCCTCATTTAAGTGCCACCATTGCAGAACTAAAATCGTTGATGGAAACGCAAAAGGACCTGTCAGAGATGTATGATCTGAACCAACTGAGGGCTGACCCTGTGATGCCCACCCACTGCTCCAACCTAGCAATGAGGATCTCATGGTCAATGGTGTCGAAAGCGGATGTAAAGTCCAATAGGACAAGGAGCACAGAGTCACCAGTGTCTGTGGCTAAGAAGATTATGTCATTAAAAACCTTCAGTAGGGCAAGAAAGTTCATGCTCAATAATCCAGGTTCCAAATCCAATAAGTCTCAGTTGTAAAAGTAGAAAAACCATCCTGGCTCCAGCAAACTGGTTGGTCTACTTAAGGTGTTTACTTCTTGTTGGGGGAAACAGTTTGCTGGAAGTCCTATGACTGATGAAGCCCTCCAGATAGAGGGTGAAACGTTTCTATGGTAAATTGATGGAGCTTACTTATATAGCGCTTTCCAGCCCCCTTTGAGGGGCCCCAAAGCGCTTCACAGTACCAACCATCCACCTATTCATACACACATTCATACACCGGTAGCGGTGGACTGCCTTGCAAGGCGCTGCCTGTCCTACAAGTAACTCGGGGTTAAGTGTCTTGCCCAGGGACACAACGAGGTATGCCGTGACCGGGGATCGAACCCGAGACCTTCTGGTCCTGAGCAGGCTGCCCTACCTCTACACCATCTCGGCCCCATATTTTTCTATAAAAAAGAAACTGTCCAGATGACCCGACTGAGACTTATTGGATTTGGTACCCGGATTATTGAGCATGAACTTTCTTGTCTTGAACCACTTTGGCTGTGGCTGCCTACCTGGGAGGAGTTGACGAGAGAAAGGACGGCCCCCAGAAACCATCCTGGCTCTAGCAAATTGGTTGGTCTACTTAAGGTGTTTACTTCTTGGTGGGGGAAACAGTTTGCTGGAAGTCCTATGACTGATGAAGCCCTCCAGATAGAGGGTGAAACATTTCTATAAAAAAGAAACTGTCCAGATGACGCAACTGAGACTTATTGGATTTGGTACCTGGATTATTGAGCATGAACTTTCTTGTCTTGAACCACTTTGGCTGTGGCTACCTGCCTGGGAGAAGTCGACGAGAGACAGGACGGCCCCCAGAAACCATCCTGGCTCCAGCAAACTGGTTGGTCCACTTAAGGTGTTTACTTCTTGGTGGGGGAAACAGTTTGCTGGCAGTCCTATGACTGATGAAGCCCTCCAGATAGCAGGTGAAACGTTTCTATAAAAAAGAAATAGTCCAGTTGACTCGACTGAGACTTATTGGGCTTCAGTAGGGCAGTTTCAGTGCTGTGGAGAGGTTTAAAGCCAGATTGGAAGAACTCAAGGAAAGCGTGATCCCCCAGGAAGCACTTCAACTGGGACGCAACTATTTTCTCTGGAAGTTTAGAAACAAATGTGAGTCTGTAGACAGGCCGGAAGTTAGATACTACTGAAGGGTCAAGGTTTTTTTTTTTTTCAAGAGAGGTTGAACAGCAGCATATTTTAATGGATTTGGTACCACGCCAGTGGATAAACTGCTATTTACAATAGCAAGAATGGCGGGACCTAGAGTAGGAAAAACCTCCTTTAGTAGCTGAGGGGGGACCACATCAAAGGGGGGAACCAGATGGTTTCAGGTTGCACATGACTTGCTCTAGACAAGACAGAGATTGGTTCAAAATGGTCAATACAGCAACAGATTGAGGTGAGATGGATGGATCACGTGTTGGAGGAGAAATGAGAGCCCGGGTGGTCGCAATCTTTTTCTAAAAAGAAATGTAGGAAGTTCTCGCACAGCTCAGTCAAGGCTTCCAGAGGCGATGGTTCAGTGAGGTGTAGAACAGAGTTTAGGGTAGAGAACAGAACTCGTGGATTGTGAGAGTTTGAGTTAATGATGTCTGACAAGTATTGGAATTTAGCAGTTTTTATTGCTTTCTGATAACGGTGCCAACTCTCTTTTAGTATTTGAAAAGAGACCGGTATCCTGTCTTTTCTCCATTTGCATTCCGCCCTCCTACATTGCGGCCTAACAGCCTTGGTGACGTCATTCAGCCAAGGTTCTGCTCTGAGTTTTGGTTTTCTAGATTTAACAGGAGCAACATGATCCAGAGCCTTTAAACAGACAGAGTTTAACTGGGATCTCATCTCCTCAGTGGTGGAGAGAAACACCTGGGGCTGAATTATCATTTCAGAGTTGTAAACGTCAGTGAAACGTGCAGCAGTTAAATGGTTAATAGCCCAGCTGTTACGTGCAGGAATGCATGGCTTAGGAGTTAGATGGGGGAGGATGAACTCAAACTGGACTGGCATGTGGTCTGAAAACGCATTGTCACTGATATAAAGATTAGAAACTGTCACATCACAAGTTAAAACAAGGTCCAGTGTATGTCAGTGCTCTTGGGTGGGACCATTTACATGTTGATATAGATTAAATGAGTCAAATAAATCTAAAAAATCCTTAACCATGGGCTTCTCATGACAGCACACGAGCAAATTAAAATCACCAAAAATGACCACCCAATCATATTTTGATGTGATTTCAGCCAAGAAATCAGAAAACTCATTGATGAAATC
The DNA here is from genome assembly GCA_038048925.1 of Garcialebias charrua. Classification (NCBI taxonomy): domain Eukaryota; kingdom Metazoa; phylum Chordata; class Actinopteri; order Cyprinodontiformes; family Rivulidae; genus Garcialebias; species Garcialebias charrua. The sequence goes on from JBBPBX010021330.1 coordinate 30,348, forward strand.
CTTAGACTGAGGTGGGTGGTAGACGAGTGTTAATGCTACATGTTTGTCTCAGGCTACTTCTTGTTCTGCCATTAACTCTAAAATACTTATTGAATAGTTTATATATGTAGGTAAAACTAGATGTCAAACAGCCCATTAAAATACACCAGAATGCAGGAAATGGCATCTATTTTATTCAAAATTTTCTGGGGGAGGACCCCCAGACCACCTCCGCCACTCCACCTGTGACACCCCCACATTACAAATGCTTCTGACGCCAACGGCTACCAAGCCAAGAGCCATTGTTAGCACTGGGGCTAAGCTAAAACTAAAGGGCATGTTTTAGAATTGCCCCTGATGTAAAGTTATAATTACATGATTTTAATACTAATTGGTCATGATCTAAAATGGGCCACTCTGAGGCTGAAAGTCCAGGGCTAAAAAATAGTCCCACTCTAGTCCTGCTTTGCGCTGTAGTGTTTTGGGTCTTTGGTCCTAGTTTTCATTTACTCTTATGTCTATCAATCCATCCATTTTCTTCCCCTTATCCGGGGTCGGGTCGTGGGGGTAGCAACCTAAGTAAGGAAGCTCAGACTTCCCTCTCCCCAGCCACTTGGGCCAGCTCCTCCGGGGGAATCCCAAGGCGCTCCCAGGCCAGCCGAGAAACATAGTCTCTCCAGCGTGTCCTGGGTCTTCCCCTGGGCCTCCTCACTGGTGGGACGTGCCTGGAACACCTCACCAGGGAGGCGTCCAGGAGGCATCCTAACCAGATGCCCGAGCCACCTCAACTGGCTCCTCTCGATGTGGAGAAGCAGCGGCTCTACTCCGAGTCCCTCCCGGATGACTGAGCTTCTCACCCTATCTCTAAGGGAGAGTCCAGACACCCTGCGGAGAAAACTCATTTCAGCCGCTTGTATCCGAGATCTTGTTCTTTCGGTCATAACCCAAAGCTCATGACCATAGATGAGGGTGGGAACGTAGATCGATCGGTAAATTGAGAGCTTTGCCTTTTGACTCAGCTCTCTCTTCACCACGACAGACCGGTACAGCGCCCGCTTCACTGCGGATGCTGCACCTATTCGCCTATCGATCTCACGCTCCAGTTTTCCCTCATTCGTGAACAAGACCCCGAGATACTTAAACTCCTCCACTTGGGGCAGGACCTCCTCCCCGACCCGGAGAGGGCACGCTACCCTTTTCCGGCTCAAGACCATGGCCTTGGATTTGGAGGAACTGATCCTCATCCCGGCCGCGTCACACTCGTCTGCAAACCGCTCCAGTGAAAGCTGTAGATCACGACCTGATGAAGCCAATAGAACCACATCATCTGCAACCCTAAACTTAACCATTCCCCTTTTATTTAACCATTGAACCCCAAACAAAGAAATGAGAGCACCTTGCACACCAAATAATGACGAGAAGGGCCGATCCGACGTATCAAGCATGTGACGCGGAGGGACCCGAGCTCAAGCGTCAATACATGACGAGCAGGGTGTGAGGACATGTTGGCAAAAACAGAGAAGCAATTCTAAGGCCACCAAAATGGATCCCCTCAACACCTTGGCTGCGCCTAGAAATTCTGTCCATAAAAGTTATGAACAGAATCGGTGACAAAGGGCAACCTTGGCGGAGTCCAACTCTCACCGGTAACGAGCCTGACTTATGCCGGTAATGCGGACCAAGCTCTGACACTGGTCGTACAGGGACCTAACAGCCTGTATCAAAGGGCCTGGTACCCCATACTCCCGGAGTACCCCCCACAGGGCCCCCCGAGGGACGTGGTCGAATGCCTTCTCCAAGTCCACAAAGCACATGTAACCTGGTTGGGCAAACTCCCATATACCCTCTAGGACCCTGCTGAGGGTGTAGAGCTGGTCCAATGTTCCACGACCAGCACGAAAACCACACTGCTCCTCTTGAATCCGAGGTTCGACTATCCGACGGACCCTCCTCTCCAGAACCCCTGAATAGACATTACCAGGGAGGCTTAAGAGTGTGATCCCCCTATAGTTGGAAGACACTCTACGGTCCCCCTTTTGAATAGGGGAACCCCCCCCCCAGTCTGCCAATCCAAGGGAACTGCCCCTGATGTCCACGCAATATTGCAGAGTTGCGTAAGCCAACACAACCCCACAACATCCAGAGCCCTAAGGAACTCTGGACGAATCTCATCCATCCCTGGAGCCCTGCCACAGCGGAGCTTTTTAACCATCTCGGCGACCTCAGCACCAGAGATTGGAGAGCCCGACCCAAAGTCCCCAGGCTCCGCTTCCTCAGTGGAAGACGTGCCAGTAGGATTGAGGAGGTCTTCGAAGTATTCCGCCCACCGACTCACAACATCCCGAGTTGAAGTCAGCAGTACGCCATCCCCACCATAAATTGGTGTTGGTCGCNCAGCACCACCAGTATGACAAAAACATTTCAGCACATGCCTCAGCATCATTCTCCTCCTCACAGGACCAACACCCACGGTTCAGGGTGATTCACACAGACCAGTTCTTAACACCATCACTTTCTGTGCCATGACCTTTGACTTGTTGATGGCACGTAAGCCTCACTCATCAAAGAGTGCACACTGCACACACTCCAGAGTGCACACAGCACACACTCCAGAGTGCACACTGCACACACTCCAGAGTGCACACAGCACACACTCCAGAGTGCACACAGCACACACTTGCTGGCAGGAATTACGTGATTCAGAGTTTCACTTACCGTAATCCAAGGAATGTATGAGAAAATCAATACTAAAGTCTGAGTGTTGTGTTTTAAGCTTTCGTTATGATGCAATCACACAAACCATGAGGCAAACAAGTCCAGATACTTTACTGCTCTGCTCCTCAGATAAATAACGGTAATGTATGAATGTTTCTGTTCAGTGCAATGAGATGACTTCTGTTGTGACTTGGTGCTATAGAAATAAACGGAACTGAATTGAACTGCCTCACCAAACTCCAGCAGAACAGCCAACATTTACTGAATCTTTTTATCTGGAACTTATTTAGACGAATCTGCTTCAAAGACTTTGTCCTTTGTCACCGATTCTGTTCATAACTTTTATGGACAGAATTTCTAGGCGCAGCCAAGGTGTTGAGAGGATCCGTTTTGGTGACCTTAGAATCGCTTCTCTGTTTTTTGCAGATGATGTGGTCCTATTGGCTTCATCAGTTCGTGATCTACAACTTTCACTGGAGCGGTTTGCAGCCGAGTGTGATGCGGCCGGGATGAGGATCAGTTCCTCCAAATCCGAGGCCATGGTCTTGAGCCAGAAAAGGGTAGCATGCCCTCTCCGGGTCGGGGAGGAGGTCCTGCCCCAAGTGGAGGAGTTTAAGTATCTCGGGATCTTGTTCACGAATGAGGGAAAACTGGAGCATGAGATCGATAGGCGGATAGGTGCAGCATCCGCAGTGAAGCGGGCGCTGTACCGGTCTGTCGTGGTGAAGAGAGAGCTGAGTCGAAAGGCAAAGCTCTCAATTTACCGATCGATCTACGTTCCCACCCTCATCTATGGTCATGAGCTTTGGGTTGTGACCGAAAGAACGAGATCTCGGATACAAGCGGCTGAAATGAGTTTTCTCCGCAGGGTGTCTGGACTCTCCCTTAGAGATAGGGTGAGAAGCTCAGTCATCCGGGAGGGACTCGGAGTAGAGCCGCTGCTTCTCCACATCGAGAGGAGCCAGTTGAGGTGGCTCGGGCATCTGGTTAGGATGCCTCCTGGACGCCTCCCTGGGGAGGTGTTCCGGGCATGTCCCACCGGGAGGAGACCCAGAGGAAGACCCAGGACACGCTGGAGGGACTATGTTTCTCGGCTGGCCTGGGAACGCCTTGGGATTCCCCCAGAGGAGCTGCTCCAAGTGGCTGGGGAGAGGGAAGTCTGGGCCTCCCTACTTAGGCTGCTACCCCCGCGACCCGACCCCGGATAAGCGGAAGAAGATGGAAGGATGGATGGATGGATGCTTTAAAGACGACCATTTTTGTGATGGAAATAACGCTCAGACATGAAGCTGATCTTCTTTATTCTCCGTAAGTTTCTACATTTCATCTTAACAGTGTGAAGCTCAAATATTCACTGTTAAAATGGGCAAATACATAAAGTTTATGCAACTGTCAAAATATTCTGTTGAGAGGACCAGAAGCCAGAACTGGACGTGACCACGGAGTAGAGCTGTCATTTCCAACCCAAACCCAGAGCCTGGCCCTGCCCGACTCGGACGGGCCAGGCCATAATACTGTAATGTGCTTAATGTGCGGGGCAGGGTGGTGTCGGGCTTTTGATTGCGTCAGCAGATGCGAGCAGCCGACAATCTAATTGGCAACATGGCTTCCCATACATTTACCTGCTGCATGTGGCCATTTGACGGCGCATTGACCAGCCTTCAAAGAGGTAAAAAGTTCAGTTAAGCTTCAGATGGAGTACTGCCAGCGATCCATGGCCCAAATGGACATTCATTCAGAGTCAGAGTCAGAGTCAGAAAGAATTTATTGTCATTTGCACCGCATGTAGTACATGTGTTGAAAACGAGATTATGTACACAGGGTCCCAGTTACATCCAACAACAAATGCAAGAGAAAAACAATAATAACATCTAGGATTAACTAAGAGAGACATCAGCTAGTAATACACTAAGCCCTAATGTAGTAGAAAAACATCATTATAAACAGCAGCACGAACATGAGTCATTATGAGCAGATGGTCACAGATGAACACAGCAACAAGAAACAGATCAGTATCAACATGATGTGACATTTTGCAGTGTTTATTCTTATTATTTATTTATTCATGAGTCTGACAGCCTCAGGGTAGAAGCTGTTCCTCAGTCTAGTGGTTCTACATTTGATGCTCCTCAACCTCCGTCCCGAGGGGAGTGGTGCAAAGAGTGAGTGTGCTGGGTGAGTGAGGTCTTTCATGATGCAGGTGGCTCTTTTTCTGCATCTGGAGGTGTAAATGTCTGTGATGGTGGGGAGACTGACTCCCACAGACTTCTGTGCAGCCTTCACCACTCTCTGTAGAGCTTTCCTCTCTGCAACTGTGCAGCCTCCATGCCACACGTTGATGCTGGAGCACAGGACGCTCTCCACTGCACACCTGTAGAACGAGGTGAGGACTGAGCTTCTCAGACCAGCTCGTCTCAGCCGTCTGAGGAAGTAGAGTCTTTGATGTCCTTTCTTGATCAGGCTGGTGGTGTTGTTGCTCCAGCTGAGGTTATCATTCAAGTGTACACCCAGGTACTTGTAGCTGGAGACCACCTCCACCGCAGATCCACCTATATACAGTGGGGTGTGGGTGTGTTTGTTCCTTCTGAAGTCCACAATCATCTCCTTCGTCTTCTTCACATTCATGTGAAGGTTGTTCTCTTTGCACCAGCTCTCCAGATGTTCCACCTCCTGTCTGTAGCTGGATTCATCATTATCTGTGATGCATCCCACCACAGCTGTATCATCTGCAAACTTAACAATATGACAGCCTGGATGTGTGGCTGTACAATCATATGTGAGCAGAGTGAACAGAAGAGGGCTCAGCACACATCCTTGAGGAGAGCCAGTGCTGAGGGTGATGGTGGAGGAGGAGAAGTTGTGGATCTTCACGGACTGTGGTCTGTTTGTTAAGAAGTCTAGTACCCAGTTACAGATGGAGGGGCTTAGTCCAAGTGTGGATAGTTTGTCTATCAGAGTTTGGGGGATCATGGTGTTGAAGGCAGATGTGAAGTCCACAAAGAGCAGACGCACGTATGAGTCCTTCTGATCCAGGTGGGTGAGAGCAGTGTGGACCACAGAGGAGATGGCGTCCTCTGTTGATCGGTTCTCGCGGTATGCATATTGATGAGGGTCCTCGCTGATGTTGACGGTTGTCTTGATGTGGGACATGACCAGTTTCTCAAAACATTTAGCGACTATCGGGGTGAGAGCCACCGGTCTATAGTCATTCAGACCAGTCACTGTGGAGCTTTTTGGGACTGGGATGATGGTGGCAGTCTTCAGGCAGGTGGGAACTGACTCCAGTGAAAGTGAGGTGGTGAAGACGTCAGCCAGCACCTCACAGAGCTGGTCCGCACATTCCTTCAGAACTTTCCCTGGGATGTTGTCTGGACCCGTAGCTTTATGAGGGTTGATCCTTCTGAGACTACCTCTCACTTCTGCTGCGGTCACTTTGAGGTGCTCCTCGTCTGGTGATGAGGTGAGTCTGGTGCTAGCTGGTCTGTTTGGATCTTCAAAACGTGCATAAAACTTATTGAGGGCATCAGGCAGGGATGGGTCCCTGGGGCATTGTTTGCTTTTGCCCTTGTAGTCTGTTAAGCATTTGATGCCCTGCCACATGCTCCGTGGATCATGTGAGATGAACTGACCCTCGATCCTCTGTGCATACGCGGCTTTGGCCTTCTTTATGCCATCATCCAGTTCTCTCCTGCACTTTCTCAACTCCTCAGTATCTCTAGACTTGAAAGCAGTGTCCCTGGCTGCCAGCAGGGTGCGGACATCCTTATTTAGCCAGGGTTTTTGATTGGGGTAGAATTTAACATACTTTCTTATGGATACATTTTCAGCACATGTACTGATGTAACCCAGGACTGAGGAAGCATAAAGTTCCAGGTCAACTGAACTTCCATTCGTAGCTGCCTCTTTGAAGACAGACCAGTTTGTGTTTTCAAAGCAGTCTCTTAGCATGGGGGAACTATCTTGGCGCCACAATGTGATCTCTCTTTGTTCCGGCTTGGAACGTCTGAGTGGGGGTAGCTGTCTAGGGACCAATAACAGGGAGCGATGGTCGGAAGCCCCGAGCGGTGGGCGTGGCTTCGCCGTGTACGCCCCCTTCACATTCGTGAAGACTTGGTCTAGCGTCTTATTTCCTCGTGTTGCTGTGAAAACGTGCTGATTGAAGGTTGGAAGGATGACACGTAAATCCACATGATTGAAGTCCCCGGAGACAATGAAAAGCCCCTCAGGATATTTACACTGCAGCGAGGTGAGTAAGTCATGAATTTCTCCCTGGGCGTCGTTGGCATTAGCATCGGGTGCTATGTAAACAGCGCTTATTATTATCGCTGAATAGTCGCGGGGAAGATAATGTGGGCGACATCTTATTGTTAAAAGCTCCACAGCAGCTGAGCAGATCCTGCTGATAACGGCACAGTTCGTGCACCAGTCTTTGTTAACGTAAATGCAGACGCCTCCGCCTCGTGTTTTCCCCGTAGTCTCGATACACCGGTCCGTTCTGAAAAATAGCCTATTATCCAACTCATAAACAGAGTCAGGAGTGTCTTCATTAATCCACGTTTCCGTGAGACAAAGCACCGAGCATCTCCTCATCTCCTCCGACGTTGTTACTCTCAGACGAAGCAAATCCATCTTGTTGTCCAGCGAGCGCACGTTGGACAGAAAAAGAGCCGGCATCGGCGGTCTCCCGGTTTTAGCGTCTGCCCGCAGTCTCGTCATAATTCCTGCTCGACAGCCACGCTTTTTCCCTCGAGAGCACCGTTTCCTCTTCTTTCCTCCGGAGCGCATCTGCTTCCATAAAGATGATCTTAGCAGATCCAATCTTCCGAGCTTTGATTTGAGTTCGTTGCTGATTTCAGCTGTGCCTTGTGGTAAATCCGCTATTCAGCTGCTACACTCAGCGGATGTGCACGGCCAATGACCCAAACAGGTGAGATCACAAAATATCCGACATGTCAGAGCAGGGTCCGTGTCTGAATAATGCAGAATGCAGACAGAAGCAGAGATTTAATGCGCCTTGACGGCCTTGAAAGGTCAAACGCCCCCTCAGCTCCGATCTTCTGCACCTTTTATTCAGCTGCACGCGTCCACCAACAGCTAATAACTATATAAGCAGTCAAAGCTTAATTAAAAATGTCATGGGGTGGGGGGTGGTTTCGGGTTTGCACCTGTAATTACTGTTAATTCGTCGGGTCGGGTGGGGTTCAGAAATGATGGCTCTGGGCTGTCAGGTTGGATTTTTTGGCCCTGAATGCAACTCTACCATGGAGGAGCGACCCCTGCTCAGCTGGCTGCAGATTTTTATTTCTATACGTAAAGAAACAGGACATTTTTCTGACAAAAACAAAAAAACTGAAATATATTTCAGATCACCTCCTGCCTTGTTGCTGTAAGTTGAGAGGTGCTTTTTGAAAATACATTTCCTTTAGTTGTTTGAGGCTTTCAGGAAAGTACACTTTGATTGACAGCACACCCCGTTAGCACTGGAAGGGCACGTAGGTGGGACTTTTGTTTTAACAGTACAGCCCCACGTCCATAATGTGCTGCCTTGTGCTCCAAAAATACAACATGCCCCCCTCCCCACATAAATGAATATAAAAATGACAACTTTCATTTTAGCTTCTATTTTGAACAACTGGGAAAAAGCAAAAACACTTTGTCCATCTTCTTTAACGTTGATGATTGCCACATCTTTTTTGCTGTTTTTTTTTCCACCCGGTTGTCCCGCCTTGTTAATATCTATGTTTGAGGTGTATCCCTCATTTTCCCTTTCAGATGATCATTTTAGGTTAAAACATGGTTGAAGTTATTCTTGTGTGCTTTATGTTCTGCTCTTTGAGCCAGGCCATAGCACATGCTAACTGAATTAGCTGCAGCACATGTCTCTGCACGTGAAGCCTTTGTTTCATTAGAGTTTTGAAGCTGCAGGACTTGGGGTGAGTAAACTTTAATTTAACAGAAGTCTTCTTACTAACTGTGCAGACAAAGTTTTTTTTATTAATTAATTTCTAAAACAACAACAATAACAAGAAAATGGTCCTAACGATCAACTGGCAGCTGAGATTATTGCCTGTAAATATTGCTTTGTCCAGTTTCAACAGCTTTTGCTAAAACTTGCTGAGCTGAGGTGACTAGTCGGTGAAGACTGTTTTTAGAAATGTCACTTTCAAACGTTCTCAACTTCCTCACATGAACTGCAGAGGTGTGCACCTCTGTGGCTTTGAACATCCATCCATCCATCCATCCATTATCTTTACCCGCCTCTTCCCTTTCGGGTTGTGCCCATGTCCAGCAATCACTGTGTGAGGGGCAGGGTACACCCTGGACAGGTCTCCAGTCCATCTCAGGGACACATAGAGACGAATGAGACAAACAACCATTCACTCTCTCACTCACACCTAGAGACAAATTAAAGGTATTGTGACATCATGTTGGAAATTTGCATATTTGTCACAACATATATATCTTATATCATTCAGCTCTGTTCGTTTTTGCAAAATAAATTATAAATATATTAAAATTTCATTACAAGTTATGGAAGTTTTTTCTCTGGGACACGCCCCTAAAAATCTGCGCATTTCCGCAAAACGTCATCGTGACGTGACAACGGGCAGAAGGCAGAGCCTTGTCCGTTTGTTTGGTGTGTTAACTGCTTGCCATACAAATTCATTTCCTGAAAGATCGCCTCTTTTATTTGTGTTACTTGAAAAATGCTGTCACGTTGTAGCGCATTTGGGTGTTGTAATATCGCTAGTGAACAAGTGGGCCTTCACAAATTTCCAAAAGATGAGAAACTTCGCCAAGAATGAACAAGACAAGTGCAGAGAACGAGGGACCGGTGGGTTCCTACTAAAGAGTCGTATGTCTGCAGCGACCATTTTACTGCCGATTGTTTTCAGGAAAGACCTGGTATAAAAGAATCTTTAGGATTACCAGTAAGATGGAGAAGACTTTTAAAACCGGATGCTATTCCTACTATTTTTAAAAGAAAATCTACAGAAGAAAGTCCCACAGCTACCACGTCAAAACAACGCAGGGAAGCTACCATCGGAAGACTGTCCAGGAGATGAGTAAGTCTTTGTGTAAACATAATCGGAGGTGTGTAGTGTTTTAGATTATAAACTATATATTTTACGTGAGTTCATGTTGTTTTACTTTATACACTGTGAGTGTATAAAGCCAATTATTATGGCAGATTCTTTATGTTCGCTGCTAACAAACTAGCCGACAGAATTAATCAGTAGCACACACACTTTTCTAATAATGTATTTTTAAATTATGTCTGCGCGATCAAGTAACATCAGTAAGTTTATTTATTTAGGGAGGGTTTATAAATTAGAGTTTTGGATAATTTACTTTCTTAAAATGATAAATCTCAAACGCGATTGGGCCTCCGTTAGCTTAGCCCAAGAACAAAGAAGCCACATCACAAAGCTAACCCCATTTAGCTACTGTTTATGAAATAAACCGTGTCTAAATCACTTTTCCATTGATCGAGTGTCCAATAATTGTATTTGATGAATAATAACTCTTTGATTGCTTTAATACATTCAAGTACTAACAATAAGTTGTTTTTGTTCGCTGCTAAAAAAAAAGCCGAAATAACATGAGTTGCACACACACGTTGCTATTTATGTATTTTTAAATTATGTCTGCGCGATGAAGTAACATCAGGAAGTTTATTTATTCAGGCAGGGTTTATTAATGAGAGTTTTGGATGATTTACTGTCTTAAAATGATAGATCTCAAACGCAATCGGACATGCTCCGCCATTATTATTTACATAATAATAATAATAATGTGTTTGTCTGTCATCTGCGTATGTTTCCCATACACAGACGAAATTCGTCTCTGCATTTAACCCAACCACCCCAGGTGGTGCAGTGAGCAGCCAGAGGGCGGTAGGGGAGCTGGAGAATTAGGTGTGCACTCATAGACACCCCAAGGTGTGTAGTGGCCGGGACGCGAACCCGCGTCCTTCGGGTCCCAAGTCAAACGCCCTAACCACTATACCATCTTGGCTCCATGCGCGTTGGAGCGTGCCTTCCCGTTGTCACGTCACAATGACGTTTTGCGGAAATGCGCAGATTTTTAGGGGCATGTCCCAGAGAAAAAACTACCATAACTTGGAATGAAATTTTAATATATTTATAATTTATTTTGCAAAAACAAACAGAGCTGAATGATATAAGACATATATGTTGTGACAAATATGCAAATTTCCAACATCATGTCACAATACTGTACCTTTAAAGTTACCAATCAGTCTAACATGCATGTTTTTGGTCTGTGGGAGGAAACTATAGTACCCGGTGAAAACCCATGCAGCATGGAGAGAACATGCTAACTCCACCCAGGAAGGCAGGGTCGGGATTTGAACCAGGGACCTGCTCACTGAGAGGCATCAACTCTACCAGCTGCTCCATCGTGCCGCCCGAATTTTGAACATGTTCAAAAAACTGGTGAGACAACTTTTCTCTCAGAATAGTCACAAACTTGTCACGCTGTCTCCAACTTGTTTAGTTTCTTCAACAGAAACCAGTCGGAGTTTTCCTGCAACTGAGGTGAGCAACAACAACATCTGTGCACAGCTGAGAGCAGCGAGCCATGGACACAACACTGTCCAGCTCCATGATCACAAACAGAGCTCAGCAGGCCTGTATGAAAATGTGTGTTTATTTGCATTTTTGTGCGATAAAAACAATAAAAAAATCAGTCTCTAAAGAGCTGCAGCTCAGTGATATGCCACCTTAAATCAACATGTTCTGAAGGCTGGGGCAAAGCTCCGCGCTCGAGCGAGCGCGGCGCCCGCTGTGTGTGCGCCGTGCGAGCGCCGCTTGCACAAGCCTTTGAACACTCGCTCGAACGCGCAAAGCTCTTTTTTTACGACTGCGTACGCTTGCACAAGCGTTCAAAGGCTTGTGCAAGCGGCGCTCGCACGGCGCACACACAGCGGGGCGCCGCGCTCGCGCCTCGCTCGCTCGAGCGTGGAGCTTTGCCCCAGCCATTAGAAGCTTAAGCTGCTGAAGATTGGCCTTATATATTCACGGTATACAGTATAGACTTACGAGCGAGTTCCGTTCCAGCGAGGTGCTCGTAAGACGAAAAATTGTATGTTGGAACCCGAAACACATGTCGCTCGTAAGTCTGGATTTTTGGTCGTAAGTCAGAAAATGTATGCTAGCGCTGCACCGAACACTCGTTTTTCAACACAAGCGTACATACTGGTTCATAAACATGCACAGAACTTTGTTTACAAACGGTTAACACTTTCATCTAAAAACACATACCAGTGCTGTATTTTCTGTATGTTCTGTACAACTTTACTGTTCGTTAGTCCGCTCGTAAGTCCGGAACCTCGTATGTCGATGACGTCGTAAGTCGGGGACAACCTGTATATATATTTATACATAAAAGACAGGAAAAAACCAGAAACCACCACAGATAG